>JANAVB010035657.1:0-26682 GCA_029216955.1 Iris pallida | reverse complement strand
AGGAGTCACCTAGATGACAAATAGTCCTGCAATTTAGTCAATCTTCCACAGGCCATTCCTAATTTAGAGTTGCATCTAATAGACAACACCATTTTAAAGAAAAAAAGCTATTGGCAACATTTTTGGTTTTTAAGTAAATGTCTAAACAAGCGTATCTTGCATAGAACTTTTGTTTTCAAGACGAAAAGAAAAAAAACATGTGACCTATGTTGCATAGACACGACACGATACAGACACGACAACATATATTTTCTAAAACACTAGCTAGGATACGACACGTTAATATATATATATATATATATATATATTATATATATATGTGTGTGTGTGTGTGTGTGTGTGTGTGTGTGTATGTGTGTGTGTGTGTGTGTGTGTGGAGGGATCGGGATCCCTGTATTTTTGCATCCCCATGGTCACAACCATTGGATCATGTTTATGTTATTTAATTTTAACCGTCGGTTTTGTAGGATCGTTGAGCACCTCTAGAGGGGGGGTGAATAGAGTGCGTGTGTGCAGCGGAAATAAAATCACCAATTAAAAATTAAACTATGGCAATGATGTAAGAGCAGTAAATAAAGATAGGAGATTCAAACTCAGTAACACAGCGATGTATACTGGTATCCCTCTGAGAGGACTAATCCAGTCTCGAGTACTCTTGCTCGATGTTAATCCACTAAAGGCACAAGCTTTAACTGAGTGCTTGCAACTCTTACACCACCGTGCTTGTTGACGAGTGCACGACCAACTCCAACATACACCGTGCTTGGTGACGAGCGCACGACCAGCTCCACAACGAGAACTTGTTGTTGAAACTTGACGACCTCTTTACAACTCTGAATAACCAAAAGTCTTCTAAATCAAATCTGATAGTACTGGCTTTTGGCTAAGAGAAGTATAGGTGAGATTTGAAACTTTTAGATCACTAGAAAACACTTGAATGGATAGAGAAGAGAATGAAGAATGAATTGATATATTGAAATGAAAAGTTCTTCTCTATTTATAGGTGTTTTCACCAACCGAACTCGGGCAGAACTCGGACAGAGTTCGGATGCAATATCTCGCAAAATAGACGTTGCTCGCAGATTTGGAGGCAACTGAAGTTTGAATACAAACTGACCGAACTCGGTCAGAGTTCGGGCCGAACTCGGGCCGAACTCGGCTAGGAGTTCTGTCAGGAGATATAATAAAATTCTTTTGTAAAAACAGTTTACAAACATGTTTTTGGTAATTTGTAAAATCATTTGAAAAGGAATATTTTCGAAATACATTTTTGAAATATTTGTAATCGAAAATATGAAGGGTAAAAATAGGTTTAGAGAAGGAGAATAATTTTAACCCTAAGCCAGTAATACCATACTTGATTTTACAAGGAAATTCCTAGACTCAATAAAGTGTAAAAATACAGAATAAAAGTAGAAAAGAGTCTTCAGAATTTTTGATGACTTTGACGCTTGGATTTATGCAGTACATCGTCCGTTGAATAAGATTTCATGTATCCTGAAATAGTTAGCAGCATTTTCTATATTTTGTATATGGACTAAAGTATAAGTTGATTATCGAAATCGGGTGTGACCATGGAATGGGCCAACAGGTTTGAATCTTAACCGTTGGGTTGAACAGATAAAATGTTAAGATTAAATGACTTAAACAAGATTCAACCGTTATTATCATAGAAAAATTTGGGCATACATATGAGTGGTGATCATGATCCCTCATATATATTTGTATATATATATATAACCATTTAGTGTTAGATAATTGAATATTTGCCTCTTTAAAAAATAGGTAGTTGTCTATGGATTGTGGCCTAGTGGGAGCAACGGAGGCCCCGACACGGAAGACGCAGGTTCGAATTCTTCCTTGGCATTTGCCAAGCCGGAGAAAAGGACACCTAAAAAAGTGATTGTTTAAATTAAAATGCACCAACAAAATGTTTCAAGTTTTACCTTTTATATTTGATATTTAGCCTTATTTTAATAAAATCACTATAAAAAAATGTGACACGTCCTTATTCGGAGAGTATTTATGCCCAATTTAAAATAAGGGTTATTTACACTGACACCTCTTATGTTTTATGTTTATTACACTGACCACCCTTAGTTTAAAAATAAATACACTGGCGCACCCTATGTTTTGTCTTAAATACACGGACCATCCCTAAGTTTTATAATTTATGTAAAGAATTTTACACAGACCATGCCTACTTTAAAAAATATATAAAGGACAGGGGAGTCAGTGTATTTATTTTTAAACTAGGGGAGATACGCTTAGTAAACACAAAACATTGGGGGTGTCAGTGTAAATAACCCATAAAATAAAAATATGAGGACAAGTAAGAACATGTCCTTATTTGAAGAGTGTTCGTACCTGATTTCAAATGAAAATGTGATAAGACGTAAAAGTGAGTGTCTAAAACGTGTCTGAAGGCAGTCTGAGAGTGTCGGTGTCCGACACGAAAGACATTACTCAGATGAGAGTGCATGTGCTACATAGATTAGAGTTATCAGAATCATTCAAGATTCCTCCCATCATAATGGTACACGGAATATCACACAAGAAGCTCCACCAAAGTTATGGCATAAATCTGATTAAAGGGGGCATGCAATTACATTGTCATTACGACAACATTGTGTGTTGTGGCAACATAACGATGCGGTCGTGAGAGCATTGCAATGCAATATTGTTGAAGCACTATAGTAGTCTCGCAACATAATTATGATTTCTTTTTGAGGAAGTATATATGGAACCGCCAAGCCACGATTAGACCCTTGGATAAGGAACAATTGTTTAAGGAAGTTGGAAGAAAAATATTATGACATGTTGTCGTAAGTGATTGTAAGAGAGAGACGTGAAAAGCTTAAAGGTAGCACAAGATCTAATCACTTTTGCTTAGTATTGTGAAATATTTTTCTTGCATAGGCCTATACTAAGTATTTGTTTCTTAAAATCTAGCAAGGGCACAAGTTTGAGAGGGAATCCTCCCTTGCACAAAATACTGATAAGTTATTCAACTTGATTTCAACCATATATTCGGTTGAAATTCGTAGCTAAGGTAGCTAGGATCAAAAGAGTGTTGAACTAAAGATAACATGTAATGACACCAAAGACAATAATAACAAATATAACTATTTAATCTGATTCGGCAACAGCCTCCCTCCACAACCAAACTACAAAACTTGATTTACATTTATCATAATAGGGTTATAAAGCCAACTCTCGAACCTCTCAATCAACCTTGTATTTGCAACTTTAAATTATTTTCCATATTTTATATCCCGTTAACTTAGTTTTGCACCTCTACAACCAAATTGCAGAAGGTTACTAAACCAGAATAGGTTCACAAGGCAAAAACTCCTAAATCTTCCAATCAACCGTATGGTTTCAACTATATAATTTATTTTCCATATTCTTATATGCCATTAACTCTAATGTGCACCCCTATTTATACCTCAATAAACCTAGTACATCTAAGCTTTAGATTACCCCTAATTCAAAATAGATTTAGATTAAATATCAACCAGATAGATTTAGAAAATACCAAATCAAGATACATTTAGATTAAATCTAATACAAATACATATAAGATTTTTAAAATTACATAATTGGTTTTCCTAAATAGAAGACACAAAGCTAACACTCTCTACATTGTTTTATACTCCAAATAGACACATTGACTTATACTCCGAAAAATCATCATGTTATGTTTAAATGTGTAGTTATAGCTCCATGATACCTAGCACAATCCCAAATGTGTACTTATAGATCCATGATACCTATCACAATCCCTCACCGAAGGTTGTGTAAAGTCTTCATCATTGTAGAATTCTAATGAACTCCAAACAAGACTTGAACTTATATCTAGGGATCAAATTGTAAATATATACGTTGGATATGTGGTTTATCTTTAATAGGCAAATCCTTCTTTCACTTATCACCCTCTTATTTTGTGATACCTGACTTCAATATGATTTGTTCTTTGGTGATAAACTTTACCCTTTGTTCATTTATTACCTGACTTGACTAATGAACTACCATTTTGGTGGTATGAGCACAGGTTACTAATGTCGGGCAACCCCAAAATTATAAGTTATCGTTGAGGAGCTAAATAGGGGCTCGGGCAACCCCAAATTAGAAGTTACTGTTGAGGAGCTAAATAGGGGATCTAAAGTTGATCATCAACCTGAGGAGAGCTAGGGACTCTAAAGTTGATCATCAACCTAAAAAGAATCCGAAAGGCAATATTTTGTCGTCTTTCGAAAATGACATGCAAATCATTATGGACACCGATGGAGGAAAATGTCAACAACATCCAAGCCCTTTCCTATTGGAACCCATTAGGGATGTAGCACAAGAAAGACCCACCAAAGAATTGACCTTACGCTTAACCAATAGTTAGCCTCAACCCATTATTTGATGTCAAATTCCCAGCCAAGCTAGCTACCACCAAGAGATGGTCTTTGTCACACTCCTATGACTTTTTGCAGTGTATAAGTTACTTAAAATTGGACTGTCCAACCTAAAGAATTGCCCAAAAATAGAATACAAAATTTTTGTGCACCTATTAAAAAGGAAAATACCACTAACATGATATCAACCAACCAACCACATTAGCTTGCAAATAAATGATTACATAAGTGAAAATAAGAAATGAGAGGAAGAGTGGGTATATACCTAAGACATGGTCTGAGGACTTTGGAGAACAGTCTTTTGGTGATGGAGAACACAGAGAGGGTTAGGGGGGAGTCTCCCAACAACTTACTACATTCCCAAGGAAATATTTTTCACATGTTGCCCTTCAATATTTCCTTTGCTTCCATTTATCCTCTATAAACATTCTAATTATAGGTAGAGTTGTTTAGTCACCCGGCCCGAACTAGGCCCAGGCCTAGCCCTAACCTACAAACAATACAGGCCGGGTTGGATTCTCTTATTAGTAAACCACTGCTGACCTATGCTCGGCCCATTCAAATAAATTATTGTGGTGTATTCTCTTGCTAGTTTGCATTTACTTGATTGTTTGATAAAAATAAAATATGTTAAGAAATTTGTCGAACCCATCCCAAAATAAAAACCTCATATTACACTAATCATGAAAACTCGTTGTGAGCAATTATGGTTCATTATTTATTAAAATATTAAAAATAAAACGCCCATTTTTAAACCTATATAAATTATTGTTCTTGTTATTGTATGTCAGTATTAATAACAATGTTTTTATTTTATACAAAACAAACAATATTTGCACTTAGAAACTCATTGTTTGTAATTTTCTTATGGTTATGCCAAATCGAAGAAATTATGCTTTTAAGTTTCCAAAACTTTCATTAGCCAAACAGAGTATGTTGAGCGAGTGGAAAGTTGAAAAAAAAAGGTTAGAAAATTAGTGGAAACTAGTGTATGTTTTTATTTACTTGCATCTTTGGCAAAAAAAATGTATTATAAATTTGCCATTGAAGCAGAAATTAGTTTCCATCCAAATGGATTGAAATTCATAAGGAGTAATTATGACCCGACTATTTATTACTTTTTACCTTTTTCAAAATGAAAACTTTTATCCTTCCATATAATTTATTTTTTAATTATCACGTGCCATCATTCATGACAAGTTTCCATTTAAACTTTCTAGCAAACAAACAAGGTTTTAATAGGAAACCAAAAAAAAAACTTTCCTTAGTTTTATAAAAAATTTACTTGCCTAACACGCCCTAACTTCCCATCTACCAAATGGGCTCTTAAATTCGTAACTTGAGCACAATGGCTCACTTTTGAGCCTAGGGTGGGCTAGGTCAAACCAGGACACCAACCTAGGACAAGTTTGATTCATCTCTAAATTGGAGCATTTCTCGTTTTTCTCAACAACTCGGCCAAAAAAACAATAGTTTGGTACCCGTTGAAATGGAGAAAGATCAATTTCAAATGATAAAAAAGTATACTCGATGCGTTCGCCATTGCAGTCATTTTTTGTATAGTCAAAACAGTAAGTTGTGGGTACCAAACAAATTATACTTGTGTTTTTGCCAAAATGGTCCGTTTAGATGGAACGAAACTAGCTCATAGTCTTATTTAGTCATCAATCTATCTATATATACCTTTATGCAAACTGATGTTTATACAAAGTGGATCCAAGCTACACATAAAATGATATTGTGTTTTACAAATTACAAACGATCAACAAGGAGTACATTTTGGATGATCAAAGATCATGTGATGCCACTCCACTTGTATAGCTTTCATGTTTATAATACTAAATATTTCGTGTTTATAACACTAACTATTTTCGTTCTATTTGGCTCGCCTGGGAATAATCAGGTCATTGGGGCTTTTGTGCATGTTGTTGCGTGGAAGGTTAAATTAATTGGGATGTTTAGGAAACTCCGATTTTTTTCTTCTTTCTCTCTTCTTAGTGATTAGTCGAAAGGTGAATTTCTGTTGTTGGTGCGCACGCACATCAAACTTGTTTTGATACCACTTAAAATTTCATACTAGCGTAAAAGATAAAGAATTCTAAAATCAATTTACAATATTTACCGAAATCTACTAAATCAACTTACATCACATGATGGACTAAATCTACTAAATAATCTTTAAGATAATAAACTAATCCTAAATTAATCTTGAAGTACACCAAAATTGGTGTTGAACCAATATTCTAATCTCACCATTTTCTGGTATGTCCATAACTGATCTGAATTCATGGTCATCTACAGACCATATTCTTCTATAAAATCCATATGGTTGCACGCATGGATCTCAGTCCACAAAATGGGTATTCGACAAACAAGGTCACACCGGAATAATATAATGCCATGGCAGGGACTCGACTTTAATACAATTGATAGCCACCCACCTTTCCCACCCCGGTCAATACCAAAATTGTGCGTCCTATCCTAGTCAACTTAGTAAAGAATTCCTTTAAGAAAAATAGAGAGAACTAAAACAAAACAAAAAATGTCTTTCGTAATGCTAGGATACCTTAATATTATTCCATTCAAAACTGTCTACTGTTGGATACTTTCTTAGTAAGTAAAACAAACAAAAAAAATATCATTTACGGGTAGATAATTCAGTAATATTCAATATTACTTCTACAGAAAACAAATTGTACCTAGATATAAAAACATTTTTTTTTAGTTTTTAAAATAATTTCTAAATAAAATTGGCTTTCCGGAAAAAGAAAAAAAACTTTGAAACTCCAATATGCACCATGGAAATTAATACTCATAAGAAAAGTTTAAAACTGACTCTGATACCAAGTACCTTGATTTATACCTGAATACATCTAGCGCATGCAAGCTTTAGATTAAATCCAACTCGAATATAATATAGACTTAAATTAAATCAAATCAAAATATATTTCAATAAAATAAAATCCTAGTAGATTCAATATAATCTAACCCAAATATATTTATATTTTTGAAACTATATAATTGGTTTTCCTAAATACAAGACATAAAGACATAAACCAAACAAAGGGGGGCTTGTCACACAAAAAACCTAGAAGGTAGGTAGACCTACCATTTTGGTCGTGCGACAGGTTACTAATTTTGGACAACCCCAAAATTAGAAGTCAGACCAAAGGAGCCAAAAAGGGGTTATAAAGTTGATCATCGATCTAAGGAGTGATCCAAACACCGATATTTTTCTTCTTGGAATCATTTTGGACACCGATCAAAAAGAAAATATCATCTTTATCAAAGAGTTCTCCCATCTAAACCACATCGGCTACGGAGAACAAGAGCACTCCACAAAAGGACCGACAAGACAAATATAGGGTATTGTTACGAAGAAAACTATATGGCCATTTAGCTAGTAGGTAGATCTACCATTTTTTGAGTCGTACAACAACTTATTAATTTTGGGCAAACACCAAAAATAAAAGGTTGCGGCTGCATAGAAACAAATAGTGGTTGTAGAGATCGTTATCAACATAAACGGTCACCAAATAAATGACATGCAAAATATATTTCTAAACCAAAGAAGGAAAGAAAAACACCATGATACCTAACATCAACCACATTTTCTTCCAAGTAAATCATTATATTAGATATAAATTAAGAATGGATGTAGCGTGTGTATACCTATGAAAATGGTATGAGGAGTTTAAAGGACAACTCTTCTAGTGATTAAAAAGAGAGTAAAAGGAGATGACAAAAAAGAGGCATCATGTGCATCATGTGACCATGTATTTTATGTATTTTTAACGTCAAGTCTCCCACAAAGACGACATTCCTATTCAGTATCACGGAGCCAGCGTGTTGCATGTGCATGCAACCAAAGACAAATATTTTTCATATATACCCTTCAAATTATTGAATTTGCTTGTATTTTCCTATAAAAAAATAATTGTAGGTAATTAATGCGTCGGCTACCCACAAACCTGGACTAGCTTGTCCGATCAAAACCAATAAGGGCCAACTTTATACCCTTTAATAATCAAATATTGTCTTCATCTTCTCTTCGGACTGATTCAACATGCCTTTACTAATAGTTCTTTATATCATAGAGTATAAATTTTTGACTCTTTGTCCTTTCTTAACCATCATTGCGCCTTTTGAAATTTTTTGTGGATTATATGGAGGGCCAGTCCAAGGGGTTGGGTTGTCCTATCGAGAGCTAGTTTTGGTTGCCCCTTGACCCTTATTGTAGGCCGATCCTGGAGAGTCACTCGTGACCCCGATATCTATCGGGATCACGATGAGCCTGGGGGTTGCCCTAATCAGAGGGGGGTTGCCCCTTGACTCTGATTGTAGGCCAATCCTGGAGGGTCACCCGTGACTCCGACGTCTATTAGGATCACGTTGAGCCTTGGGGTTGCCCTATGTAGAAGGGGGTTGGCCAAGCCCACGTCTTGTCTGGCTTATTCTTAGGCTGGCCCTGACTATATGCCAACAATAATGTACAAATTGATGGATCAAGTGCTAATGATACCAAGTTTGTTCTTCAAATTCAAAATATACCTAATATCGATGGAAGTAGTTATCATAAAACGAACATATTTATATTTAAAGAGTCAATCTAATGATTTACATAAAGTATTATTTTCCATTGGAAGATTACCTAATATCGACGTGAGAAGTAGAATTATTTTGTCTTCATGTTCCAATTTTACGCTAATGCAAAGTAATTTAATGATTGTCTTATTTAAGTATAGAGATGGTTTATAATTGTTGTGCCTTATTTCATGCATAACCCATATAATTGTTTATTTACAAAAATTTATGCTTTGAAATACTCTTGGTACTATACAGATTTTCAAGCTTCAAGCATAACCTTTACTGCAAATGTTTGATTTATAACGTCGTATATGACTTTATTAGTTAAACAACACACCATCATGCCCGATGCCCTTAGACACAAGTCTTCCTTCCCAATCAGTATTGGACATGTCTTTAGGTTTCCTCACTCGTCCATAGAATGGCATATGGAGATTGGAGACCTTCATTCACTAGATCCCTTTAACCCTTCTTTGTCGTAACAAGAAATTCCTTACTTTATCAAACTTCTCCACCTCGAAACCATAAATTTACAACCTCTCGCCTAACCTTTCAACAAACCAGATGATTTGATATGTATTCGTTAATAAAAAAATCATAAAATATAATGATAGACATTGAGAGAATCATAAAACAAAGATGTAGTGTGGTTCAACAAGCGCCTAAATCCAGAATCGAGGCCTCCGCTACCATAACATTGCATTGTAGGTGAGGTACCTCATGGTAGTATTCATTTTGACCACCTCCAAGGATGAAGGCAATTGTAAGTCTAGTTTGACGTCAAGGTCCTTAAGATAATTTGGTTTGTCACTCAGAAACCTAGAAGGCCACAAGTTAAGATTAAAGAGCGGTAGAACTACCATTTTGGTGGTATGCGCACAAGTTACTAGTGTCGGGCAACCCCAAGATTAGAATTTACCATTGAGGATCTAAATAGGGGCTCCAAGGTTGACCATCAACCTAAAGAGTAATTTTGTTTTCCAAAATGACAGGCAAATCATTATGACCATCGATTGGGTAGGAAAATGTCAACATCATCTACTAAATAAATCTTAAAGGTAAGGCAGTATTTTGTCGTTTTTCTAAAATGACATGCAAATCATTATGACCACCGATTGGGGAGGAAAATGTCAACATCATCCAAGCCCTCTCCTATTAGAACCAAATTGGGAACGTTGCACAAGAAAGCGCTCCACCGAAGAACTGACCATACGTTTAACTGATCTTAAGCCGCAACCCCATTGTTTGGGGTCAAATTCCTAGCCAAGCAAGGTACCACAGACCAAGAGAGGGTCTCCCTCTCTCACGCTCCTACCGCTTTTTGCAGTATACAAGTTGCTTAAAGAAGCACCCAAAAATGGAATGCAAAATATTTTTGTGCACCGATTGGAAAGGAAAATATCACTAAGATGATATCAACCAACCACATTTTCTTGCAAATAAATGATTACAGAAGTGATAAAATAATAGATGGAAAGGAGTAATAGTGGGTATATACCTAACGGCAAGATCTGAGCACTTACGAGAACAACTGCCTGGATTTTTTTATATAACTATTTGGATTTATTTGGATGAGAATTGATTTTTAAATCAATTTCTGGATATTAATTATCCAATCAGTGCCCGTATCAGCAAGCCGGGCCCTCCTGTCATCCGTTTAGACTTAGCAGGACGGGCTCAGCTGTCAGCGAGGCAGGCCGCTGAATCACCCCCTTTCCAATTTAGCTGATCGGCTAAACCGAATCAAAGTCGGCTGGCCAAGCAGCCTGGCTATATGGCCGTTTAAGTTTTGAGCGGGGCACGCGAGATGTTGGCACGTGTCCAGGCAGCTAGCTTGAGCGGGGCACGGAAGATGTTGCCACGTGTCCAGGCAGCTAGCTTGAGCGGCTTCCTATAGCCGACTCTCTCCCTATATATATATATATATATATATATATATATATATATATATATATATATATATGGGTTTTTTCCAGAAACCCTAGTTATTTGTGGCCAATTTTGAGAGAGTTTGCTCTCGGAGTTTCCTCGACTTCCCAGAGCGATTGCAGACAGCCCCGACCTCGAATTCGCACGGCATTTTTTATTGGATTTGTATTGAGGTAAATTTTCAGAAAATATATTTTATTTACAAATATTTTGCTCCTGAATTTCTGGAGAATTCTTTGAGTGTTGGTTGTCCAAAACTCGATACGTCGCATAGTTTTCGAGATCCCGAGAGATGCTGAACTTCGATTCATGATCCGTTTGAAGTTTTGGAAATCTAACATGACGTTCTTCGACATATAATTTTTTTTCAAAATTTCAAAGGTTCATTTCCTATTTTATTTATTAAGATGAACTCAGATTTGATCGATAAATAACCATTTTCATTACGGTTAGCCATAACGGCGATATCTTTTGACCAAAGTACGATTTTGTGACACGTTCGATTCTGGTGCTCTCGTGGCGCTGAAATCTACCAAGTTGCACTTTCCAAATCTTGAGTTTATTACGTTTGATTAGATAGTCAACGATACGTCTCGATTTGTGTGTCATAGTTTCCAAAATTGGAAACATGACTTTTTATGGCCAAACTTCCTTATTTAGATTACATTCAGATTATTATCAGGTTATATTAGGTTTTTAAGTAATTTATTCTAGAATTAATTATTAATAGATAAGTTAATCCCTTAGCCACATATTCCTTTATTTTAGAGTTAGAATATTAGAATTGACTTGTAATTTTCGTGCACGGTTCATGGTACGATGTGCGTTATGGGTTGACAGCTTCTTGATCAGCATTCCCCTCATCCTCTACTTGTGACTACGGTTTGTGCAAGGGTTCAAGCAAGTACAGTATTGCATTATGTTTTAGTTCAATATAATGCTTTCTCTATTGTTTTCTTGTTTGATATCCCGTTGAGACATTGTTTGATATTCCGTTAAGACATTGTTTGATATTTCATTGAGACACGATTGTGATACGATAGTCATTGTATCATTCTTATTGTATCATTGACCGTTATTGATTGTTAGTGAGTCGGGAGAGAAAATACTCGATAGGTACGTGAACAAACCCAAATACTGTTATTAATTGATAGCTATGTCATGCACCTCATGTATGGGTTAGCCGTACCAATATTGAATGATAGCCATCCATGATGTGCCGTATTAGTCCAATCTGTTCACGTATTAAAAGTTATTTCACACACACAGTCATTTTCATTATTCTTGATCATAGTTCAGTTCTTTATCCCCGTGCTTATTTTCTATTAGATTGCTCGTTCTTGATGATTGTTTTCCATATCTAGTTCATATCTTGCTAGTTCTTTGTATGTTCTTTACCTTTACTGTTTTTCATTGATTCTAGCTTATTTTGTGCTAACAATATTAAATACAATATGGTTGTACTTTGCTCCTTTTTCCGACTGGATCATTGATATAGGTGAGGATGACAAGTATCTCTACACTCCTTATTATGCACCACCCGAGGATAGTGCTGATGATGTCGTACCGAGACTCAGGAGCCATGATCGATCTCTGGAGGGATCTACATCTACCGTTTATTATGCTTTAGTTTTCCTTTCTTAGTTGGACTGGATTTGTTCCCGGATGGACCATATTATTATTCTGGATCTTAATCTTTTTGTTAATGGATTTGGATATGATTATTTCATTATCTATCATGCTCTTATTTTCTTGGTTTGTGTTATTGCGGAGTATAATTTGTATATGAGTTCACTTGTATCTATGGAGGATTTTAGTGTGTGTTCTAGACAGCGTTCTATCGTCCGATATTGCAGCGTAGGCTGGGCTTGGATACGAACTCGTACTCAGTTATTCAGGAGTGGATCGTGACAACATGTTGATCAACAATGATTTGACAACTAAATAACTACATGTTTAAAATCTGGAAGATTCTCTGTCGTTTGTCTCATCGAATTCTGCACACACGGCACATTAAATACGATTTGACTATTTTATAAAGAGAGAGCTTTCGCCAAAAAGCATTTCTTGTAGGGAAGTCACTTTGCGAGATGGACGTTCCGGCAGAGACATAACTTTGCAATGTTACTCTCTGCTTCACGCGAAGAGCTGCGACTCACCGTACCACAAAACATCTAATAAATCATGACTTTTTTATGCTTCTATAGTAGCAAGATACATAATATGCATGCCAAATGAATACAGTTGTAACATGCCAAAAATATAACGGGTAATGGCTGCGACTCCTAACCAACCTATATTTGAGAATAATATTTAGACGAATGATTACCAAGTAAGGTCACGCAAGTAGTAACTCAGTAGCGAGGCTACATATTTAGTACCATGTCTCAATAGCGAACCTATGGCCTACAACAACTATCTACTGTTCCTTAGTATTGAGTCTATGGTCCATAATACCTATCTACCATTTCTAATAGCGAGCCTACGGTCAAGAGGAATGGTAGTTAGACATCCAAAAATTGTTCTTCCCGTTCAATGAATTATACCACACATGTCAAGTCAACTCAAGTACTACTGATGAAATCAGAAACCATAATCAACCAAGTACTATCTATAAATCCAAAGCAAGTAATACAATGATACGTATATGACTATATAAACAATTCTATACTCCATGTGCTGATAAATCAGATATTAAACACTCAGAGCATGAAATACAACGTGAATACTATGTGTCCACATGTATAACTGAATAATTAACAAAAAATTATATGAAATAAAAGAAGCTGATATAAACATACAAAATAAATAAATAAATAAACAAATGTAAGAACTATAACGAATGGACAAGGTATACTTTCATGGTATTCCATCCAATTCTTACCGAGGCTCCGATTTTCACTATTTGCTCAAGCCTAGATAATCAAAATAAATAAATAATAAGACTGTAGTATTACTTACTAGTAATATTAAACTAGGTTATACCTATGGGTTCTCATTATATATTTCATATTATAATTTAATCTGTTTGTTTACTATAGTTTCTAAACCATCTATTTACCATTTAATTAAGCCATATATAGTACTATAAGTCCTTATTGTTACCATTTAATATCTTCGTTTATTAACTTAGTTTGTATGTTTATATTTATAGTATAATTTCTATCACTTACTTACTATTACTATTTATTTAGTTTGGTTATATGTTTATCCCATAATTTAAACTACATACTTAGTATTTATTAAGCTAGATTTATAAGTTAATAATTTATTTAATCTTTAATCTTTATATATATATATAATATCTTTTAATCTTTAATCTTTAATCTTTATATGCTTTTGCAAATAATAAGAAAACAAGGGGTTTATGTATAGAATTTTCTTACTAGGTTTTTTGGCATGGTTTGAACCATGCAAGCGAGTAATGCTCCGTAAACCATTCAATCCGACTAAGATAAGCAAGTCTGTATCACCGTTCAAATCTTATGATTTCTCGTACAAGTCAAATTCAACCAGCCTATTCAAACCTAGAAGCCAACACAATGCCTCCACTCACAGCAGGACATTACGCCAATCACATAGGTCTCTAAATGATTCTTCATATGAATTCAAGTCCAACCATTCCCTTCGAGGCAACAAACCAAAAACAATATACTATGGGGAGTAGGCCTTACATGATCGAGCATGGAGTTGGACCTTAAACTGTGAAAAAGCTTTGATGCATTGAAAAGGTCGTGATAGTGGAATCATTTCCATCTTTATAGGATTACTGTAAGCCCTTCGAGGTGTATACCAAAGCATCCAATATTGCACATGGTGGAGTGTTGGTGCAGGGCGAGCAAACTATCGCATTTGAAAGTTACAAGTTGAATGACATGGAGCAGTATTAACCGTACAGAAGAAGATGATCGTGGTGGGGCATTATTTATAGACATGGTGGAACTATCTCCTTGGCACATAGTTCATGGTAATGACATGTTGTTTTTGACCACATTGAACAGCATCATTAGAGAACGAGACACCCTCTTCATAGAAAAATTCTAGATGTAGGTGTTCAAGATTTTAGGGTCGAAACTACATTTCTCAACTAGTTTACATCTACAGACGGACATGCATATCAAGTGAGTCAATTCTCTATTTGAGTATTATTTGTCGCACTTTTTGAGTGCCAAAGCAGTAGGATTGGGTGCATCAATTGAATATTACCCACTTTTGCTATAATTTTCAAAGGAGCGAGTTATCCACAGTAGCTCGTTCGACTTGGTAGTGGACAGGGGTGTGCACATTTGGGTCAAACCGAACAAATTGAACCGAACCAAACTGAGTTGATCAATTTTTAAGCAAATCGATGGTCCGGTCGAATTGGTTCGACTGGACTTTTTAAATAGCTGACCGTTTTGGTTCGGCTACGATTTGGTCATTCCACAAACCGTTTAAAACCGAATCAAACCAAACTTACTACTAACCATTTAAAAAAGACGAGTCATGTATTTTTGTCTCATATATCAGAATGTTTGAAGGAAGGTATCATACTTATCTCATACATGTTATGCTGAACAACTAATGTATATTGCAGTTATAGAATGCTATTATGGGAGTAATTTATTTAGAATTCCTTAGTGGTGGTTGTATTGCAGCACAACTTTCTTACTGGAAACTGTCAATTTTGTTGGTATCTTACAGAAGTGAGAATTTATTTTAGCAAACGATGGGTCAGTAGTTGAGCTGCCTTTCGATGGTTTGGGCTGGCGGTAGCTGGTGAGAGCAAGGTGTACGTCGGGGCTGTTTTGTCTACACTTGCTGCTGAAGAGGATGGAGTTGTTGACGCTCTGCACATTGTTGTTATCAAAACCGATGAGTCAAACCGAACCAAGTCGGTCGATTTTAAAACCAAATCGACCAGTTGGTTGGTTTGGTTCGGGTGCAATTATTTTCAAACCATTTAACTTTGGTTCGGTTGCGATTATGACCAAATATTGGCGATCGACAGATGCACACCCCTAGTAATGGATCGATAGTTGCTCACCCCGCACACATTGAGTATACGAATATCGAGCAAAATCCCTACAGCTCACAATTTTGTCATGGACTTCAAGGAGAAGACGTATATTGCTAAGCATTTTTACAGAAATCGGGTGGATGACATTCGAAGGTTCGTCGAGTATACGAAAGGGGATTTTAATGATGATCAAGCTTCAATCTTAACAGTTCAAGGTGTTCCACAAGATGCAAAAGGGACTGATATGCAAGTACGAAGGTTGAACTTTGGTCGTTAATGTTACGCCTCGGTCCCGTAGGACCGATCGTCCTCGCTAAGACATGATGCCGCGTGAGCCTAGGTTGCGCTCATACAAGGCAGGTTGCATAACAGTCGATTACAGGCTAAGTGACGGGGTCGTCACACAAAAGTCCCAAAGTAGAAATATTGAATAAGCCAGCAGAAAGTTAGAACCAAAACACAAGTCAACAAAAGAGGCTCTTTATTGATATTGAACAAGGATTACAAAAGTTGCACGAGGCCATGATTACAATCACTCAACGTCACTCTTCTCTCAAGTTACAAGTCATTATGCTCTCTCATTTTTTAATATAAAGCTTGACGAGCCGGCGAATGCTTCAGATAGGCGATGTCCATACATTATGTACCGTATAAGTCTAAACTTCATGCAGCCGCACGCCTCAAAATGCCAAGGAATTTCGTACCTCGACGTATCCAAGGGAGCTCTGTGCCAACGAGCTTCTACCTGTGCCTGTACATGAAAATTGTGTGGGTGTCAGTACTCAACTGTACTGGTGGAGTGAGCTCCTCGCCTACCCATATAAAACCAATACGTTCATTTACTTTGTGCAACATAAACTCTTTATAATTATCTCTCTATTCTTGCCTTATGATCGATTTTAGGACATGGACGCTTGGCCTATTTTGTGACTCTAGACCATCATTGTGTCTTGCACCAACAACTTACTTATCGTGCCTTTAGACACTTTTCGTGCCAATAATGTCAACTTATCGACTCATGCTTGCCTTTCGACCCATACTTTAGGACTCAATCACTTAGTCGTGCCATAAAATCTGTTTGTGTATCTACATTGAGGTCGTGTCTCGTAACTTAGTACCACTTGACCAACTTTGCTTTACGACCCTTCCTGACTTAAACTCGAAATGACTTAATCCAACTTACTTATACTTTTTGTGTCAATGACTCACCAACCGATGCCACACTTCGTGCTGTAGCACGGTATCTACGTTGCAGCCAAATCTTAGGTCCAAACATTGTATTACAAATCGTACACATATTTAACTCGACTCATTGGTACCGTGCACACAAATCTTGACTCAATCCAAAGGCATGCATGCGGATTGCCACTATTATGCCAACTCATCTATATAAAATAGTCATTAGTACCACAAGCTATCCTGGACTTATAGCTTTGATATTCGGCGACTCTTTCAGCGAAAGTAGCGAGCCCCGCTAAAAGTTTTCGAATAACCTGAGCGATACTCCCAGCTCGGCTATACCGTGTTTTCTCCTAGGCCGAAATGATCATGTGGCCCCAGGTTGGTCGTTTCGAGAAAACTTTTCCTTGTCGACAAGTTATCCAATGACCATGCAAGACTCGACTCGAACTAACGTCTCACACAATCATTCTTCTCCTAGTGTTACTATCTTTTCAGGACTATGTTAAAGACTTCTACTAATTGAGACCGCCTCGACGACCCATTGTCATGAGTATTCTTCCATGTTGCCCTATCATTTTACTCAACTCAGAAATGACTATTTGATAGCCCTTTTTTCAAACTCAATTTGAATCAACCGTGGCTCGTGCCTTAAAACACTACGTCCGTGACATCGTGCCTTAAGCCAACTTGTGTTCTCTGCGACACTACCATCCAAGTTATACTTTATATGACGAGCCTTGAGACCGTAGGACAGTGTGGCTACAACCAACCATAGAAATCGTAGGGACCGTGCTTGCTATTACTTCGATTGCCCTATACATAACTTTTGCCTAACTCTATCGTGCGATACAACTTAACCCGTAGGATGGGCAAGGCTATGCCAAGCCCTTGCATCGTGGAAATGTGCTTTCAAACTTGTGGGACACTTTTTCTAAGCCAAACATTGGACATTGAATGCTTTATCAAGCATTTATACGTGCGACGCCTATGACTTATGCTAAGTTCATAGCTTTGTAGGCAACTTAAACCAACTCTCCTTCTCCCAAGCCGCAGGATAAAGGACTGAGTGTCATTTTGAAAGCACATCATGCAACACTTCTAAGCCGACCGTGCGACATTTCCATATTCTAACTCCTTTTGACCCAACTGGGATTATTCCCTTAGCTATGTGGATTCATCTCTTTTATTATCAAGCCTACTTGTGCATTTGATAACTTTTGTTTTATTAGTGTGAAGGCCAAGCTGAGGCAAGTTCACTGAAGCCACCCACCTGAGCGAAGAGTTGCCTCGACCGAGCAGGACTTCGAGCAAGCCGTTGCATGGCTAAGTCCGAACGCCGTTGGCATTTTGATTCCTCCGATTGAACTGAGGGGACGGGGCAATGTAGGACCATTAAGCACCTCTAGAGGGGGGGGAGGGGGTAAATGGAGTGAGTGTGAGTACAACAGAAAATAATCACCAATTAAAAATTAAAAGCAGATAACTATGGCAGTGAATAAAGAGACAGTAAATAAATATAATAAGAGATCAGAGAATCAAACTCAGTGGACACCACGATATATACTGGTTTCCCTCTTGGAGGACTAATCCAGTCGCATGTACTCTTGGCTGCTGTTAATCCACTATTCACAAGCTAATTGAGAGCTTGCAGTCTCTTTACAACACCGTACTTGGTGACAAGTGCACGACCGACTTCACAACACCGTGCTTGGTGACGAGCGCATGACCAGCTCCTAGAACAGAGATAATTTCTGAACTTGAACGACTTCTTTATAACTTTGAGAACCAAAGAACTTTAAATCGAATCGATATTACTGGCTTTGGCTAAGAGATGTATAGGTGGAGTATGAAAACTTTTTAGAACACTGAAAAAATACTTTAGGAATAGATAAAGAGAAAATGATGAGTGATTTGAAAAGGAAATTTCTCTTCTATTTATAGGTGTTTTTGAGAAACAAACTCGGGCAGAGTTTGGATGCTAGGATTTCACATACGAACGTTGGATGCAGATTTGGTGGGAACTGAATTTCAAATAACCTAGACCGAACTCGGGCCGAACTCGGTCAGAGTTCTGTCAGAGTTTTGCTTGGTCAGAATAGTAAGGAATGAACCGAATTTGCATAGGTTTTGGGCTTTTTGGAATTGTAGACTTTTGGATAAGTAGGTAGGCTTATTTTCGTATGTGGACTGTGAATAACCTAAGCCAATAATACTCAGTCGATTTTACAATTTGTATTCTAGACTCAATAAAGGATAAATACATAATAAACTGTAAAATAACTCAGACTATTTTCAGTGCATAAAAGCTTCGGGATGATGATTTACATGCTTGTGGATGTTGTAATATGCTCTTTGATATTGATTTCACTTGACCTAAATGTTAGCAGCAGTTTGTATATTTTGTGTATTGACTTAGGTCGTTTGTTGATTTATCAAAATCAGGTATGACTATTAGGAAATGGGCCAACAATCTTCCCCATTTTGATAATTGACAAACTTTAGTCTATACCAAAATATATCTAATAACTTAAAAAATGAATGGTTTGATATTGCTCTTTCTCTCCCTTTGTCATGATCAAAATATTATGGCTCTCCCGTAATATGTGAAGCCAACAATGTCACCAGAAGACAAAGAAAAGACAGAGGAATATCCATATATAACAAATCACATAAAAAAGTAAACTAGAAGTATTAGTAAAATAACTAAAATCTGATAGCAGAATGAAACTAAAATGCAACTAACATAACCAGCATAAGTCATAACTCAACAGTTTAAGAATATCAAACAGAGTCAAAAAAGTCTAACTCATAAGTTTAGACTAGTACATCATCACACACAAAAAAAAAGCTACGTCGATCATCATCTAGCATTGTCAACCAAAAAAAACACCAACTGAAGTCCCATATCACAGCTGCGTATCGTCGCCTCCAGGAGCATCCGAGGAAAATAAGCTGTAGTAGGATCGAAATGAGTAAAGGTAGCCTCATCATCGAACCTCGGACCAGTGAATCTGGGGTGATAGATCATCGGAACAGGATAAGTGGGATCATGAGATAGACTCTAGTATATATCAGTAATGCTGTCCCGTAACACCTGTGCCTGGGTGATGTGGCGGAACTCCAAGTCAATATAACTATGATGACGTTGAGCTGAGAGGGCAACAAAGTTATCAAAGTGCTGATAAAAGCCTGGGTTGAAGCCATGAGCAGGGGCTGGAGCAGCTGGAGCAGGAGCCTGAGGGTCATTATCATGAACTGGAGCAGCAGGTTCGGCATCGGGTAGATGAGGAGGGTTGGGATACAACTTAGGTCTACTAAGTTCAGTAGCAGGAGAAGAGAAAGGATAGATTTGAAGATCAATTTCAAATCTCTTGAAGATAGATGCCAGGTGCATTAGGTAAATAAGGTTACGCCCTGCACTTCTGCAATTGAGTATCCAGGCCATAACAGTCTTAGGGACGGAGAAAGGTATGCCAAAGTGAATATGATACATCGCAGATAATTCCATAAAGGTGATCTCGTCAGAAGATTCCCTTTTCGGAAGTAAAGCGGAGAAGATAAAGCGATGCAATTCATAGAAGTTCTGATTTAAGTGTTTTGAATACACCCTACGTGGGACAGGACGAGGGTGACACCTTCTGGAAACTCTACGTGGTTAATATCCACCAAAGCTTCATTAATATCAGGAACGTAAAAATATTCACTGATATCAGTGGCACTGAACTTAAGTTCTTGTCTAGCAACACAAGAATAGAAATTGCCATCATCTTTTACTTGTAAGTTGCAGTAAAACATTCTGACGACATTATCATAAATATTATCAAAAATTTCAAAGAACTCCCAAATTCCAAGTCGGATAAAAGTAGGAGCATATTCAGAAAAAATTATAAAATTGACACAAGCTCCAGTACAGATTTTACGACCAAAGAAGGAAGTAAACCAAAGATCGAAAAATTTCTTGTCAGGGAATAGACCAGAGTCATAGTCGTCATTGTCAGAAGAAGATGATCCTACTTGGGAGGTATCAATCCTTCTCTTTTGGGCTTTGGGTGCCATAGAAAGCAAAGAGAGAGGATAGATGATTACATTTGTAGGAAGGAAGAAGAAGATGAAGAGGATCACTTCAAAACTCTACAATACCTGACAAAAAGGAGGAGGAGGAGCACCTTCACTTAGGGTTTTAGAGAGGATTCTCGGTAGGAAGATGAGAATAGAAGTGGGAATAGTAGAGTTTATAAGGACTAGGGTCGGCTGTTCTGTTCTGGAAATTTGCACAGTTACCATCCAAACTCGGTTCGAACTCGGTTCGAGTTCTGTCCGAGTTCGGCTGCTTGTATTTCCAATGTCATTAATGCTGTATAATTGATAAACGTTAATGTATAACATGCACACTTCTTCATTTAATAATTTATATTACTTTAGGTTAGCTGTAGGGGCCGGATCCCAGCTAGTGGTAGTCCGAAGACTAGTACACCGTGTCGCTTCAGGCTATTTACGCATGTATGACAGAAGGACCCTTTCGGTTTGTATCCAAAATAACGTCCATTAATAAAGGTCAAAGTTTTGAGTTATAAATTGATTTACTAATCATACTACATTATGAATATGAAAATTCAAGTATGCCGAGCTCTTGACGCAGATTGTTAAAGCGGTCTTCAGCTTATAGTTTTGTAAAAATGTCTGCTAGTTGATGATCTGTGTCAACAAATTCCAAGCAAATATTCCCGTGTTATTGGTGATCACGTAAAAAGTGATGACAAATCTCTATGTGCTTTGTGCGTGAATGACATATAGGATTCTTAGTCGGGTTAATAGTGCTAGTGTTGTCACAGTAAATAGAAATCTTAGTATAGTACAGATTGTAGTCTTCTAAGGTTTGCTTCATACACAAAATTTGAGCACAACATTGTCCTGTGGCGATATACTCAGCCTCAGTAGTTGATAGTGCTACAGAATTTTGTTTCTTGCTAAACCATGAGACTAAGGCTTTTTCTAGAAAATGACACGTATCGCTGGTACTTTTACGGTCTACTTTGCATCATGCAAAATCCACATCCGAGTAACCTATCAGGTTAAAGGATTTAGTTTTAGGATACCATAAGCCGAATGTTGAGGTTCCCTTAAGGTATCGGAAGATACGCTTAACGGCACATAAGTGTGATTCCTTAGGATTTGCCTAATATCGTGCACAAATACAGACACTAAACATAATATCAGGATGACTAGCAGTTAAATACAATAAACTACCAATCATACCTCGATACTTACGCTGGTCGACAGGTTTACCACTTTCATAAGTATCAAGCTTTGTTGATGTAGCCTTTGGAGTTTTGATTGGCTTTACATTGTCGAAGTCGTACTTTTCAGTATGTCCTTTGTATATTTAGCTTGATTGATGAATGTTCCTTTTGAGTGTTGTTTGATCTGAAGTCCTAGGAAGAAGTTTAGCTCTCCCATCATACTCATCTCAAATTCACTCTACATACACTTAGCAAAATCTTGACAAAGTTTTTCACTAGTAGATTCGAATATGATGTCATCAACGTATATTTGCACAAGAAGAATATCATCATCTAAAGACTTGATATATAAAGTAGGGTAAAGTGCATTTAAACCCTCCTTAGATGTTACGGAAATGCAATTAAAGACTCCCTGATTTATAAAACCCACTCCGTTACAAAAATGCTCAAATCACCCCCCCGTCGTTAAAAACCGTTAAAAATCGTCTTAAAAGATTATTTTGCCCCTCCCCTATTCCCCTCTCTCTCTCTGGTGGTGGGGGCAAGTCGGGGGGGGGGGTCGGGGATGGCCGACGGAGGGAGGAGAGGGGGGAGGGGGTCGGGGGACGGGTCATCGATGGAGAGAGGAGGGGGAGGGGGTCGGGGATGGCCGGTGGAAGGAGGCGGAGGGGGTCGGGGGGCGGGTCGTCGGCGGAGGGAGGAGGGGGTCGAGGGGCAGGTCACCGGCAAAGGGAGGAGGGGGGAGGGTTCGGGGGGCTGGCCACGGAGGGAGAAAGGGGGTCGGGGGGGGGGGGCTGGTGGAGAGAAGAGGGTAGACGGGTCGGGGGGCGAGGCTGGCCGACAGTGGGAATGGGAGAGGGCTAGTGTGGGAATGGGGGGGGGCTGGTAGGGAAGGGGAAAGGGTAGTTTAGGTATTTTATTTTATTTTTTAAAAAATGCTGTTAACGACCATTTCTAACGGCTAATTGATGGTAAGGGCCTTTTTGCTCGCGCGGGGAATCTAAGGAGGTACAGACTGTTTAAGTTTTCTAAAAGATCTTATTTTACAAATGAGGAAAATCTAGGAAGGGTTTAAATGCACTTTACCCAATAAAGTAGTATCAACTCTTTATTTTTGAAAAACCATTTTCAAGTCAGAAGGCACTTAGGCATTCATACCAAGCACGGGGTGCCTATTTGAGTCCATAGATTGCTTTCTTAAGTTTGAAGACGTGATCAGGTTTTTGAAAATCTTCAAAACTAGTGGGTTGTTTCACAAAAATGTTTTTCAAAAAATTCATCTAAAAATGCACTTTTTACGTCCATTTGAAATAATTTAAAATCATTAAAACATGCATATGCACAAAATATGCGAATAGCTTCTAGTCTAGCAACAGGAGTATATGTCTCATCATAATCAATACCTTCTTCTTGATTATAACCTATTGCCACTAGACGGCTTTGTTGCGCAGAACTTGTCCATCTTCACTTAATTTATTTCGGAACACCCATTTAGTACCAATTATCGATTGACCAATATGTAACACCAGTTTTCCAGATGAGGGTAATTTTGAAATTTTGTAATTATAATTATTATTTATTGATTATTATTTTATATTATGATTTTTTGTGATTTTTAATCATTTTTAAACTATTTAAAATTATGACTTATGATTTTGACATTTTACTATTGTTTGGTTTTAATTTCGAGGAATTTGTCACCCCCACTTTTCAGGAACAGGGGTATTTTTGTCATTTTGTATTTTTGAAATATTTTTGAAATTTATTTTGTTATTTATGATATTGTTTTGGGATTATTTGAGTCGGGTTCGAATTTCAGCTCAATCCGACTTGAAACGGGGACCCGGGGGTAGTGTTGACTTTAGTGAATCCACACACTAGTTAGGCATGGCCCACATGATATTAATTTTAGTCCACATGATATTAATTTTGGTTAGAGGTTAGACTAATTAGTATGGATAAGATTAGTGTGATTAGAGACTTTAGAATGACTAATTTAGCCCCAACCAATTAGCCCTTTCCTAATACTAATAGAATAGGTTAGTGGGGGCATTTTGGACCTTACCATAATAGGACAAATAGCCCCATATGGCCAGCCACTTTGGGAGAGGATAGGCTCAAGTTCATTTCATTATTCTCATCCACACTCTCTCTCTTGTTCTTCCCTAAATTTCTAGAGAGCAATCCCTAGCAATTTCTCCACCAAATCCTTCCATTTCGCCACCAAATCTTCTTCTTTTCTTCTCTATTCTAGCCAAGGAGGAAGCTACCCAAGTTTAGGAGGATTCGGAGCTCGTTCGTGTCCTTTTGGAATCTCTACGTGTCGGTGTCGCTCCGGAAAGGCTTTTCTTCGATTCGATCTATCGGGAGGTATAAATCCCTTCTCCTTTTCATTTCCTCATGTATATAGGAATATTTTGAACCCATAGGAATGACCCCTATGATTGTATCTCCATTTGTGTCCATTTCGTGTCTATTTGGAGGTCATAGGAGTGTCCTTTGTGTTATGGGTGTGTCCATGTGGGAAAACCCCAAATTTGGACACACTATGTGTTGTTGTTATGTATGAATGAATTATTACATGTTTAATCTCATATTTTTGTATTGGAGATGTGCTCTATAGTGTCTCATACATATATATATTAGTGTAGAGTGTGAGTTCTTGATATATTATGTTATATACTTGTGTTTCTTTTGTCTCAAACTACCTAAATTCGTCATATTATTTATCCACGTTTTTAGTAGCAATGGCAACTTAGAAATGTCATAACTTTTAGCTTAAAACTCTGATTTATCTCTCATTTTTTTTAAAAGAACCGTATTGAAGTTAGATTTTCAAATATATATTTTAATAAGCCAAATTCTTTCTGTAACTTTTTGTAGAATTATTTGAGTGTCAGCTGTATGAAAGACGAACGTGTTTCGGTATTTTTGCGATTTCGGGAGCTTTCGGACACGAAAATACGATCCATTTAAAGTTTCAGAAAGCTAACACGAAGAGCTAATCCTAGAATTTAATGAATGCCCAATTAGTACAGTATTGGTTTTAAGTAGAAGAGTGACTATACGATATATGCATTTTGTGTAACCTATGAGCCTATGTAGTATGGATACTAAATGAATATAGAGTATGTAATGCATGATATATTAGATGAATAAAATAATATATATATATGATATATATTCTCTTTACATTAATTTATATATATGGTTGAATGCAAGCATGTAGGAATGCTATTAATATAATGCATATAAGCAATGCATGAATGAAAAAATGATATACAATGTATGCATGAAAGTATGTAATGAATGCTAGATATGAATGTAAGATATATATGTAATGATATATATGAATGCATAATGTATAAATATTGTAATACAATATATAATGATAACATGTATGGTAATGTAGAGTATATGATGCAAGCATGAATGAATGGAGGAAATACATGTATATAGGTAATATAGAATATAATATATGAAAGGAATGAATGATAATATATAACATGATATGTAGGTAATGTAAGGTATAAAATATATGATGTGTGTATGTTTGTATGTCTCTATGTTAATGTATGAAATGATATGAATATACAATGTATGTATATGTATAAAACATGTAGGTAATGCATAGATGCATGAATGAAATGAATGTTTGCAATATGTTAATATAAATACAAGTATCTAATATGCATGAATGTAAGTATAATATAATACAAGTATACATGTATGTATCATGTAAATGTAATATACATGATATGTATGTATGCATGTATACAAGATAAGTATATATATGTATTTCTATAAACTGAGTTAACCTATAACCTTTTACACACATGCATTCATACACCCTTTGACATCATGTATTCCATGTCACATACACCTACCTATCACTAAATTTTAGAACATTAACACTTATCCTTTCACACACATGCCAAACACACACATACTCACTTACTCTTTTACCTCTCTTTTTCTCTATATATATATATATGTATGTGCCTATATATATAGCTTTCCTATATATATATGTATATGAATATGTGAATGTGAATAATATATATACATTATATGACTACGTTTGTGTGCCTTGTTAGCTTATGGTTTAGTTTTGTGCTTGGTTTAGCAAGTAACTTAGGCTATGAGTTAGTAGCTATCTTGGATACTTGATTTGCATATACTTAGTTTGTTTAGACCTAGAATAACTTGTTTGACCTAATTTAGACTTGTTAGACCTAGTTTGACCATAGTTGACCTAGGTTTGACTTTCAGGGTTGACCAAGTTGACCAAGAGTTGACTTTGGTCTAGATTGACCTAGAATCATGTAGAATGCATAGT
>JANAVB010035655.1:0-34472 GCA_029216955.1 Iris pallida | reverse complement strand
GAATACAGCCTCAATGATGAACGGGCCTTCCCATTTTGCTGGAATTTATCGACGGTTTTATGCGTCATAACCATCGGCCTTCGAACTGCCAGAACGAGATCGCCCACTTGGAATGTTCTGACTTTGACCTTCTTGTTGAAAGCTCCAGAGATTCTGGCCTGATATAGCTCGATTCGTTGTTGAGCTAACAGCGTTTCTCGTCTAGGGCCTCCAGTTCTTGTAGTCGGCGGTGATATTTTCGTCCGTCGTCAACTGATGTGTGAGGGCGACGCGGAGTGAAGGGATCTGAGTCTCTAGAGGGAGGACTGCCTCACTCTCGTATACTAAGGAAAATGGTGTATTTCGGTGGCTGTTCGGACTGTGGTGCGATACGCCCACAAGCATTCGCCGAGCTTCTTATTCCAGTCGCGTTTATTGGAAGACACGAATTTCTTGAGTAGCTTGATTATGGTTTTATTGAATGCTCTGCCAACCCGTTTGCTGCTGGATTGTAGGGTGTTGAAGTAATGTTCTGAATTCGATGCTTGTCGCAGAATCGGTAGAATGCGTGGCTTGCAAACTGTGGCCCGTTGTCGTGAATGATCCTTCGGGGCAGTCCTAAGCAGTAGATGACATGATGCTTGAGGAAGCTGATCACATTTGAAGTCTTCACCTCTGCCAGCGGGATGGCTTCCGCCCATTTGGAGAAGTAGTCAGTGATTGCGAGTATGAATCGGTGCCCTTTAGACGATGGGGGGTGATTGGACGGATGATGTCCATGCCCCATGCTTCGAATGGCCAGGAGGCTACAGTCGAATGTAGGAACTCAGATGGCTGGTGGATGAAGTCGGCGTGGACCTGACAGGCTTTGCACTTTCGTGCATAGTCTATTGCATCTGCAACCATCGTGGGCCAGTAATAGCCCATTCGGCGAAGGCGGTCTTGCAGTTTTGGGCCAGGCTGATGGGCCCCGTAAACATCGTCGTGGACTTCGCGTACGGCTTCCTTGGCTTCTATTCGATAGACACCGAAGCAATAACCCGTTATATGATCGTCGATACAGCATTTTCGTCTCTGTATCGTAGAAGAATCTGAGAGAACGTCTTCTAATGGAAGTAGCTTCCTTCGGATTCTCTGGCAGAATGTCGTATACTGCAAAGTCGATGAACGGCTGTCTCCAGTCTGGCGCTTCGTCGACTAAAAGGGCGGAATAATTTCGATGCAACGAACGTTATCTTTGGGACAGACCAATTCACGGCCTATTACGTCAACCTGATGATGAGTGTAATTTGGCACAGCTAGGGAAGCGGCCAAACCAGCTAGGGCATCAGCCTCAATGTTCTGGAGCCTGGAAACATGTTCTATGAAGAATCCGCCCAAAGACGAGATGATGTCGCTATTTGGTGATACGGGATCATGTCTTCGTGGCGAACCTCGTACGACCCCAATCTGATTGACGATTAATTGCGAATCGCCGTATGCTTCAAGATACTCTACCCCCAGCTCTTTTACAAGTCGAGGCCAATGACCAAGGCATTGTACTCGGCCACGTTGTTTGAACAGGGCTCTGTGAGTAGTAGGCCCGATTGATCACTAAGCCGGAGGGAGAAATCAGCACCACTCCAACTCCGGCGACGATGTTTCCTTTGGGTCTAGTTCTCGAAGTGCCGTCGAAGAACATTCAAAGATGATCATGGAAGACTGCATTTGAACTGATGACCTCGTCTGGTATCTCTTCGTATACTCTGGTCGTCTCCGAGCCTGGATGGGCTGCTAGAAAGTCTGCCAAAGCCTGACCCTTAACAGCCTTTTGTGGGACGAAGATCATATGGTATGGTGATTGTAATATAGCCCATGTAGCAAGGCGAGAGCTAAGTGCCCCAAGTTTGGTCATGAGGACCCTTAGGGGGTTGATCCGCATATCACGTGGATGGTTTGTCCTGTGATAGTATCGCGTCTTCTGGATGGTGAACACGAGAGCAGGCACTCCTTCTCTACGGCCGTGTATCGGTACTCTGGCCCAATCATCTTTCGACTGAGATAGTATATAGCTTGCTCATGGCCTGCGTCGTTGTTCTGTGCTAGTAGAGCACCAAGAGAATGTTCCATGGCTCGTACATAGAGTAGGAATGGCTTCCAGCAACAGGAGCTACCAGGAATGGAGGATTCGACAAATATTCTTTGATGCTGTCGAAGGCGCACTGACATTCTTATCCCATACGAAGGAGACTCCCTTTCTCATGAGATGGGTGAATGGTTGACATCGTCCGGAGAGGTTAGAGATGAATCTTCTGATGTAAGCTAGCCTGCCTTGGAGGCCTCGGAGTTCACGGAGATTTCTCGGGGGACCCATCTCCATGATTGCCTTTGTTTTCTCGGGGTCTATGTGGATGCCCTGAGAAGTAATACTAAACCCAGGAACTTTCCACTGGAGACACCCAAGAATGATTTCGTATTCATCTTCAGATTGTGTGCTCTCATCAGATCGAACACTGTCCTGAGATCTTGTAGATGATCTTCCTTGGAACGGCTCTTGACGGCGATGTCGTCGATATAGCATTCCACTGTCTTGCAGATGGTCCCTAAAGATGATGCTCATAGCTCTCTGATAGGTGGGCCAGTGTTCCTCAAACCGAAGGGCATAACGGTGTAGCAGTATGTACCGATCGGTGTTCGGAATGATGTGTGCTTTTCGTCTTTAGGGAACATCTTGATCTTGTTGTATCCTGAGAACCCATCTATGAAAGACATACGTTCGAAGCTGCAGGTGTTGTCGATCATGATATCCGTGATAGGAGGGAGAACTCATCTTTAGGACATGCTTCGTTCAAATTGCGAAAGTCGATGCAGATTCGAATCTTCCCATTCTTCTTGAGGACGGGTACTATGTTGGCAACCCAGTCTGGATGTTGTTCCTCACGAATGAAGCCACTTACTATCAGCTTGTTGACTTCGGCTTCGATCGCATTCATGACATCGGGACGGAACGTCTTTGCTGTTGCTTGACAGGTTTTGCGTCCGGACGTTGAGTTTGTGGAGCGCGATCTCGGGATCAGCCCTGGCATATCTTCATAGCTCCAGGCGAACACATCGATATATTCTTTGACGAGTTGGAGCAGCGACTCTCGTTCTTATCTGTCAGACTCTGGCTGACGAAGATTGGTTTTGGGGAGGCTTCATCACCAAGATTAACTTGTATGACCTTATCTTCAGTGGAGGTTCTCTTTGCTCGAAACGCTTCTCCCATTGTTCATCTAGCTGTTGTGCCCATGGTTCAAGCTCAAGAAGTTCGGGGATGTCCTCGTCTTCCTCATAGGCATCGACGAACGCCATGTTGACGGATAAAGCTTGTCTGAAGATGTCTCCGATACTGACGTCTGAATCGGAGGTTGGCGATCCAGTTGAATGTGAATGCCAATCACACTCCTCATCTGAGCTCTCCGGGGTTGTTGTAGGTGTTACATAGCCTAGCCCACGTCGGTTTTATTGTAGAAGTCTCGTGATTTCGCGATCGGGACCGGCAACACGGGCGATCGTCGTCCAGAACCGTAGTTCAGACCTGGCGTGGTCTCTAGATCATATCCTTGTATTTGCATGAGGTACTTGGACTGGGGACTATACAAGTAAAGAGGTAGTCTTCCGGTGTTAGGCTTGAGATCATCCTCTTCTGTACTGATGGGTAGTGGTTGATTCCTTCGACCGAAGATGATTGGGTGATCGCCTCCCTCAACTATGAAGCATGCGTCTTCCATCAGAGTGAGTTGGTTTGTGCTATAGACGTTCGTCACTTGTGTGTGTAAGTGAGTGCCTATAGTGTTCTTTAGCATACAATGTACAGAGCTTATTCAGCTTGAGGTAATTCAAAGCTATCCCTTTATTGATAAAGTAGGGTATCTTCTCAGGAGGAATTACATCATCTGCGGATGGAATATCAGTATAAACCGCCATATATTTGGCTAACTCGGGTTCTTCTTCTGCCACCCCCAAGACGAATGAAGACTGGGACGACGACCTGGGCAGCTTGATCGTCAGGGGTTCCATCGATGGAGCCGACCGAGGGGTTGTGGGTGCACTTTCTACCCCCGACTGACTGCGGGGAGTTGTGGGAGCACTTGTCGCTCCTGGCTGGATGTTTGGTGCAAGACGGGGAGATGTTGGAGCACTTGCTACCCCCGGTCGAATGTTTGATTGCCGATTTGCTTTAGGGAGACGGATTGTCATCGGCTTGTCGGAGGGATGAAGCACCTCTGACGTTGACATTGGCCCTTGGCAGCCTGATTGTTAGTGGCTCTATTGTGGGTCTTGGCGCTCGGCCAGACCTTGGCAGCCGGATTACCATTTGCCTTCTTGTGCTGAGAGGCTGATTGCTTCCTTACGCAGAGTGGCTGTAAGTGGTGCAGTCCTGTCGGGTTTCCGAGCTTGAAGGTGGATCGTCAGAGGTTCTTCTGATCCTGTTGTTGCTTCGGTTGGAATCTGAATGTCTTCTTCGACCAAGTGCCTTTTGACTTCTCATATAAGCATGAGTCGGAGTAGTAAGACTCGACTCCTTTAAAGGGATCGATATCAGCAAACTCTGTTTTCAAAAAGCCGTGCTTGTCCATACTTGAAACACTGGTGCAGTGTAGAAGGCACTATCATGTAGTCATGTATCCAAGGACGCCCCAGGAGGATGTTGTAGGATGTATCCGCATCTATGACGTAGCAAGTCACCTCCGACTGGAGGTCGCGATCTGACATTTCAGACGAATCTTTCCAATAGGGTAGCTCCTGCCCGAATTGAAGCCGCTGATAGCAGTGCTGGTTGGTGTCAGACGATGCATCGGATGCGCAGATGATGTAGCAAACTCCTCGGGATGATGCTCATGGAGGAACCGGGATCAATATGCATCTGGTCTACCTTGATATCGCCAATCTATCTAGTATAATAGGGGGCGATCATGCAGGTTGGTCTTGATAAGCATGTCTTGCGGAGTGAAGACGATATTTGGATTGCGCCAGTGCAGGCACTGTCTTGGAGATCCACATGTGAGTCCTCCCCGGTGAGGTTGGATTGAGCCAAAAGACATCGGCATTTTGGAGTGCTTCGCTCAGTGCAATGAACGTCCTTGGAGAGTCTCAGGAGTTCGTACAGTGATAACTTGGCCGGTGTGTTAGCTAATTGTGCCAAGATGTCGAAGTTGTAGGGCTTTTCCAGCCCCTAGGTGCTTGTAGGTCCTAAAAAATCAAGTTGCACCCATCAACAAAGTCAAAAGATCAAGATATACATCATTCAGTTGAACTGCGCAAACAATGGATTGCGCAGCAATTTAATTGTGCAGACCAGACTGCGCGCACCCGATTGCGCAAGTCGACGTGGCAAGGATCATCATTACCTGACAAACAGATCAAATCCTCTGACAGCTGACAGCACAAAATACGAGGAAACCGTTCGTTTCTCTGTGCAGCACAGTGCTCGAGGACAGCTGTCCAGTTTCGTACAATCCAGTTTCTGCACAGTTCATCTCAGCACAATCCAGTTCCAGCACAATCCGACTCATGCGCAACCCAGTTCATGCGCAGTCTAATGCATGCGCACTCCATCAAAGTAACTGACAAATGTACACGTGGCCTTTATGCCATCAATTACTCAGTACGTGGTAACTGCCTATGCATGACCATGCGTATTTCAATCTTTGCCATGTGTCCAAGACAGGTGGCCATGATCAAGCAACTGCCTGCGCAGTCCAGCTTGTGCGCAATCCAACCTATATGCAATCCATCATGCGTATTCCAGAATAATTGAAAGTTAGTTATTTCCAAAACTCTATAAATAGAGTTTTAAGTCTTCATTTCAAGAGGATCACAGACATATCAGATCACACACAGAGAGATTATTCTCTTCAGAGAGTTCAGGAGTTCTTGCTAAAGTGCTGCTGCATTCTTCAGAGGCTTTTGCCTTCAGTTCATCAGAGGCTTTTTGCCTTCAATTCATCAGAGACTATCGTCTTCAGCTTCAAAGGTTATCGTCTTCAAAGTTATCGTCCAAGGGATAAAGCAATCGTCATCTAGATTGGATTCCTACAGTTGTACTTTCCCAGAATTCAAATTGTAATCTTCTTTTACAAAGTTTGTATAAACACTTTTTTATTTTTGCAAACAAAATGGCGACTCTGCTGGGGACAACTTTCTCCTCCGACGAGGAAGTGACAACTCAATGTGACGTAGCGTCTATCGGAAAGACGCAGAAGACTCTGGTTGTGAAAGTCAACCAGACAGCCTATGAAGCCTTGATCAACTCCAAATCCACTCTCGCACTGCAACTACTTCTGCCACCAACAAAGTGCGCTCGATGTGGGTCACCAAGACTGATGCGCGGTCTATCACCCCTGCTGCCAAGACTGCACAGTCTGCAGTTTTTACTGCTAAGACTGTTGTGCAGTCTACTATTGCATAATTTGTCTCTCCTTCTCCTACGCAAACTGTGTTTCCAATGGACAGGCTACTACATTGCTGTCCTATCCAAGTGCAAGACTCCTCTGCCCCTTGCGCAATTGGCTGCCACTATCTCTGCGCAATCCAATGCTCCAGCAACCAAAGAGCAGCCTAAAAGCTCTATGGCAAGAACTCTATATGTGCAATCTGTATTTGCACAATGCAAGAGAGACAGCTCTTTAGCTAAACTCTCTTCCTCTCACAAACTCCATGTTGCCCTTGCGTAATCCACTGGGGGTAGTCCTTTGGCTATTCCTCCTATTTCACAAAACAAAGGAAAAGGCTCTTTAGTCTTTTCTCAAACTTCCTCGTCGCATGATTTGGAAGACAACAGAGGGAAACGCTCTTTAGCTAACCCTTCATCACAAAAAGGAAAAGGCCTTTTGGTCTTTTCTCAATCTTCTTCGGTCTTTACCGTAGAAGATCAATCTGACGTGCTTCGGCACCTGTCAGTACAAGAACTCTTTCAAATAAGGGTCTTTCTTCCCTTCATGCTAAAAAACTGTACTGATCAGAAAGGTATTCTGCCTACTCCGGTAGCAGAATTCCAAGATCTCCCTACTCTCAAAATATCCCGGTCAAAACAAGGAAGTTGCTAGTGTCTCAAACAGAAGCCCCTGGGGGTGAATTTGCTGATCTAAGAACTTATCTCAACAGACCAACTTCGGCAAAACGCAAACAGCCAATGCCAAAGGTGAGTCTGCATCAGAAGCAAATTTCAAGGATCAAAAATCCCAACACTTATGCTAATGAAGTGAGCACTTCCCTGTACATTCAAGGGAAAAAATATTTAAAGAACAAGAATCATGTTCCAAATGTTATCAAGGAACACATTCCTCAGACTTCTTCTCGTATCACCATGGTTCCTGATCTCGGGAACATCTCAGACAAAAGCGGACAACATCCCAACATCTACAGTTCAACCATCTAATCATCATCATTGCAATCACAAAGTCATCATCCAATATTGTTGTCAAACGATAAAATATCTGTCTTCGATCGTTTGAACTTTGTAAATTCAGAACCGATGTCAGAAGATGAACTATTATACGCTTCTGTCAATATGGCATCCCGAGACACTAGGAGCAAGAATGTTCTAAGCACGACAAGTCTCGTCGTCCCAGTCAACGATATCTAGATTTACTCCAGGAATCTTCTGAAGGAGTATTTCAACATACTCGATCCCGAAGCCGAGAAACAATCGGTCAAAGAATCTTCATCCTGCTAGTCCCCTCTGTACTTCTCATCCGGAAGATGACTCCTTCTCTGACTATGATGCTTACAGCGAGAGTTTGACCGAACAATATCTTCCACCGTACCAAGAGAGGTGACATCTTACATTGTCACTGACGATCCAGACGCTTCTAGCTCATCTAATCAAGACCAGCGGATAGCGGCACTGGAAGACAAGCTAAGACCATGGCTGAAATGGTCGCTAGTATGCATTCCATCATTGCAGCTCAACATGCAATACCACCAACCATACCCTTGCAAGTCCTGAAATCATAGCATCGTCGGTGCCCATCAATACAGGACTGGGGGTAGTCTCTCCTCAAATACCTCATGTGCAAGTTCAACCCACACCAAGTCAATCAGGTGCTGGGGTAGTGCATACCATGTTGTTCCTCCTCCCCATACTCTGTCTCGACCTGTTCCTTCTTCATCTTCCAAAGATGTTAATGAAGCAGTCAAGCTCTTGCGATCTCAATTCGAGGCCTTCAAGAAAAAGACAACTTGCAAAGATTGGGAATCAAGCAACCCTACCCAATTGAATGGAAGGAAGTCCCGTTTCCTCCAAAATATAAAATCCTACAATTGCACAATTCGACGACAATACCTCGCCAAGTCAATTCATCAATCACTTTGAGGTAATGACTGTTCAACTCCAACCTAATGACGCTCTTCTTACCAGAGTGTTCGTCGGCTGTTTAGCAGGCGTAGCATACGACTAGTATAGAAGTTTACCATATGGTTGTATTACTTCTTTCTCTGGTCTCAAACAAATCTTCCTAGAGAGATTCTATGAGGATATCAGCGACATGACCATGTCAGCCTTAACAAAATCAAGCAAAAGCATAATAAACCGCTGAGAGTTTCATTGAAAGGTTCCGTCGAAGCCTTAAAGATGCCTCCAGGAACTCCGGCTGCTATAACTATTGATACGTGCAAGGCAAATCTTTTGCCTATCATTAGTATGTGGACTGGTTTAACTCAGTTTCAAGACTAGCCATCCTTCATCGTCAACGCTAAAGCTGCAGTTAGCGCTGATAAATTCAAACAATTGGGGGTACATATGTCTAACCCTGATCGAGAGGAACATCAAACATCAAGCAGCGGTAATCGCCAGAATAACCGCAAGAGAAAAGAAACTTTGAATATCAACTTACAAAGTAAAGAGTCTTTGGCGGTCAACTGAGCTCCACCTGCGTCCACTTACTCCTACTGCAATTCCACCAAGGGAATCTCGTCCTAAAGTAGAGTATTCCTTTGATGAAAATGATACTGCAAGCATCTTTGATTGCTTACTTAAGAGCAATAAGATCCAGCTTCCCGATCCGAAGAAGCCTGATGAAGTCGGTAAGACTGATCATCCAAAATATTGTGTCTACCACAGGTTCGTTGGACATCCTACTCGAGCATGCTATGTGCTCAAAGGCAAAATCCAAGAGCTGGTCAACGCTAGTGTTGTCACTCTGCAACAAGACGAAAAGACCGTGACTGCAAACATGGTCTCAGTTCAATTCGGGAACTTTTCCCGTAGATGGTGCAACATGGCATCATCCCTATTCCCAAAGCTACTCTTGAGATTGAGAATCTCCCTCCTCCTCAAAATGAAGGCCTCATCCTATTATCTCTTGATAATGGTGAAATTCTGTGATCCATCCCGATCTTGCTTCAGAATTCGAAGTCTCATCCTCTTCTAAAAAGAAAGATCGCTCCAAAGGCAAGACAAAGACTTGCAACATGGTGTCCTTTGACCCTATAAATGAAGAAGAAATCCTGAAGGGCACCAGATCAAGGAAAGCCTATCTACGGGAAGCTCCTGAAACTCAAGAGAATCTTGCTTCCTCTTCGAGTCTACTCCAGTACAGCCTACTTCTACTAAGGAGATCCCTTCTACATCTGTACCGGTCGTAGTATCCATTCCTTCCAAACCAACAGCAGCTGATAAGGGCAAACAACAAGTCCGTTTGACAAACCTTTGAAGAAGACATCTCCTACATGACTTGAAAAGCCTTACAACTTCGACATTTTGGCTCAACTAGCTAATACACCAGCCAGATTGTCAATTTTGAGCTCTTACGCCTCTCCAAAGAGACTCGAAAAACTTTGAGTGAAGCCTGATGCAAGCAGAAACCTGCTTGACTCTCCTCAAGAAGCCGGAAACAGAACCGTCTCTTGCCTTCATTGTCATAGTATTTTGGAATTGATCCCAAACATCACCTTCACGCAGGATGATATGCTGCTGGAGGATAATCGACACGACCGTCCTTTATATTGTACAGGATACGTCGATTCTATGAAGGTCGATCGTCTCCTGATTGATCCAGGGTCTGCTCTCAGCATCATGCCGAAGACTATGTTAGATGCACTAAAATCCCTGTGCATAGTCTTTTCGGTACAATCACTACCATTTTGGGGTTCAATCAAGGAAAAAGTGACTCTGGGCAAGATCCGCCTGAAACTCCAAATAGGCAATCTTCGCACTAAGGTTACCTTTTACATCATTGACAATCATGGTTGTTCATACAATGCTCTATTGGGGAGGTCATTCTTACATGAGCATAATATTGTTCCCTCGACTCTTCATCAATGCTTCAAATATGTTGATGATAATGGAGAGGTCCAAAAAGAGGTTGCTGATCTCTATCCATTCAGAGGTGACGAAGCATATTGCAACGACGCTCGTATGTACAAGGAAGAATCATGAAGGTTGTTCTATCTCTAGACACCGAAGAAAGCAAGAAGCAATACCTAAAGAAACCCTCATCATACCTGTCAAAGGGCGGGTTTCTCATCCTCAATCTTCCAAACCATTGGCTATTCACTTGCCAATCCAGAAGCAATCAATTGAGCAAAGTCAAAGGGAGCTTACCTCTTCTGAGCCACTTGTTATCGACTTACGTCGTAACAAGACAAAAAGCAGCTCAATTCCTCTGAGCCACTTGTTATTAATAACAAGGACAAAAGGGAGCTCGCCTCCTCTGAGCCGCTTGTTATCGATCTCCGTCGTAACAAGTCCAATCCTCCTCCACGTTCTTCTTCTCCCCCTCTTGTAATCAATCTGACCAAGTCTGCTAAGACTAAAGGTCTTGCTGTAAATACTAATGTACATATCAATAAAAATGTATCTCCTTTCCAGTATACTGATGTTATCTATTATACTAAGTATTATTTGGAAATGTTAGATAGCTTCCGATCATTCACAATGGAGTTGTACAATCTCTTCAAACTGAAGTCTCATTCGAACATTGAGAGGATTCGTATTTTATCGTTCCTTTCTGAAAGAAAGGCGAAAGTCCAATACTTTTTAGTAAAGGACCAGAACAGAAGTTCAGTTACACGGATGATAGCAAGATTAACGATACTGGACATCTTCAACTCCGTCGTTACAGTCAACAATCGAAAGACATCATCCGGAAGAGGGTTACGACTTCAAAAGTGGCCTCAACTACGGTAAAGGAAGATGAACTCCTATCTGTATAGCTGTTCCAGAAGAAAGTCAGAGATGTACTACAGCAGGACCAAAAGGGGCTCGGATATGCTTCTCGTCCGGTGTTATCTCCAGTATTCTCTGAATCTGATAGCGAAGAAGTTCTAATTCTTCTGATTCCAGATTGGGATTCTGACACCAGTATCGGTCAAATTCATCGGCTGATCGTATCTTCTAACATGGTCACCGCTGAATTTCCAGAAGGATATGACGAAGACATCGAAGATTATCCTGAAATTGATCCATGGGCTCAAAGAATGGATAATCAATGGAACTTATTCGAACAACGAGAACCTTCTACTGAAGATCAGTTAATCCAAGTTGATGTTGGACAAAATGGGTCACCTCGTCCAATATTCATCAGCAAGAATCTTCCAGAAGCTGATAAGCAAGAATTAATTCTTCTTATTCAAGAATACATTGATGTCTTTGCCTGGAGCTGTAAAGATATGCCAGGTTTAGATCCCAAAGTTGCTACTCACAAACTGAACATCTTGCCCAATTCCAAGCCAGTCAAACAGCAACAACGGCGATTTAAGCCAGAAATGATGGATGCAATCGATGACGAAGTCAAAAAGCTTATCGCTTGTGGATTCATTCGAGAAGAACAATATCCTGATTGGGTAGCCAACGTTGTTCCGGTCCTGAAGAAAACTGGCAAAGTTCGAGTCTGTATCGACTTTCGGGATCTTAATGAAGCTTCCAAAAGATGAGTTCCCTCTCCCTATTACGGACATCATGATTGACAACACTTGTGGGTTCGAGCGAATATCATTTATGGATGGATTCTCCGGATACAATCAGATTCGGATGAATCCTGAAGATGAAAAACACACATCTTTCCGCACTCCTCGTGGTGTCTATTGTTACACTGTAATGCCATTTGGTCTCAAGAACGCTGGTACAACTTACCAATGAGCTATGAGCACTATCTTTCGAGATCATCTGCGTAAAACTGTCGAATGCTATGTTGACGATATCGCCGTCAAAAGTCATAAAAAGGAAGATCATATTCAAGATTTGAGAACAATCTTCAATCTCATGCGCCAACATCAACTCAAGATGAATCCCACCAAGTCATTCCTGGGTGTCTCTAGTGGTAAATTCCTCGGCTTTGTCATTACCTCTAAGGGTATACACGTAGATCCCGAGAAGATCAAAGCCATTCAAGAGATGCGTCCTCCACGCAATCTAAAAGAGCTACGAGGGTTTCAAGGACGACTTGCGTACATCAGGAGATTCATTTTGAATTTGTCTGGACGCTGCAGACCACTCACTCAACTAATGAAGAAGGGTGTATCTTTTATTTGGACTGAAGAATGTCAACAAGCATTTGAAGCCATAAAACAATATCTCATGAACCTACCAGTTTTGGTGCCACTTATCTCTGGCATACCATTCTTAATGTACCTCCGTACAATGGACCATTCATTGGGTGCTTTACTTGCCCAAAAGAACAAAGAAGGTCATGAACAGGCCATATACTACCTCAGCCGTACTATGATTGGTGCTGAACACCATATAGTCCGGTCGAAAAGAATGCTTAGCTCTTATGTTCGCTGTGCAAAAGACAAGACATTACATCATTGGACAATCTATTCATGTCATATCCAGAGTTAATCCTCTTCGGGTACTCATGAAGAAACCCAGCACTCTCAACTCTCGGCTGGCTACATGGGCCATTCTGCTAGCTCAATATGACATGACATATGTTCCACAAAAGTCTGTTAAAGGTCAAGCGCTGGCAGATTTCTTAGCTGCTCATCCTGTTCCAGAAACATCCAAACTCTATGACGAAATTCTACTAGATGAGACCTTGGAAATCAACATGATTTCTGAAGAATTTTCTACATGGAATTTTCTTTGATTGTGCATCCAGAATCGGGCCAAATGGTGTCATTGTCGCGGGAGTAGGAGTTGTCCTTGTTTCTCAGACGGTGTCAACCATCCAAAGAGCATACTCTCTAGATGAACCATGTTCCAATAACGTAGCAGAGTACAATGCTCTACTTATCGGTCTTCAGCTAGCCAAACAACTGGATATCGAATATCTCGAAGTCTATGGCGACTCTAAACTGGTTGTTAATCAGGTTAGAGGAACATACGAAGTTTGTCGTCAAGATCTGGTGTCTTATCATAAAGCAGCAATCAACCTGGCTATATCATTCAAAGCCTTCTTCATCGATTATGTTCATCGCACATGCAATACTGAAGCAGATGCATTAGCCAATCTTGCAGCAGTATTGGCCATTCCCATCAAAGATAGTAGGTGGTGGTTGTCTCAAATCGAGAATTGTTTTGTGTTGAAAACAATCATAATATTAAATCCAGCAATCTCGCTGAAGTTAATGTTATCAATGAAGACTGGAGAGTTCCCTTCATCGACTTTGTAGTTCATGATATACTTCCAGAAGATCCTAAGGAGGCTACGAGCGTTCGTCGACGATCTCTTCGGTTCTATTATAATCAAACCACCAAACTCTATCGGCGAACTTATGACGGTCTTCTCTTGTGCTGTCTCGTCGGCGATGAAGCAAAGCAAGTATTGCACGAAGCTCACGACGGCATCTGTGGAGCACATCAGACCAGGTCCTAAATTACAGGATCACATTCGACGCATGGGTGGGTATTACGGGCCCTCTATGGTATCAGATGCCATCAAATATGCACGGAAGTGTCGAGCTTGTCAAATCCATGCAGACTTCATTCTTCATTCAAATTCTGTATCCGACTGCCGCTTCCTGGCCTTTCGAAGCTTGGGGTATGGACGTCATAGGTCCTATAATCCTCCTTCTTCTAGAGGACATCGGTTTATTCTAGCAATCACCGATTACTTCTCCAAGTGGGCTGAAGCTATACCTCTGGCTGAAGTCAAAACCAGCAGCATCATCAACTTCGTCAAACATTATGTCATCTACAGATTTGGTGTACCCCGAAGGATTATACATGACAATGGACCTCAGTTTATCAGTCAAAAGTTCACAAGATTCTGTGACGATCATCGGATTGATAATGTCGCTTCGACAGCTTATAATCCTGCCGCTAATGGTCTAGCTGAAGCCTTCAACAAAACTATCATCAAGCTACTGAAGAAGTTTGTATCTACTAACAAACGTAATTGGAGTGAAAAGTTGGGCGAATGTCTTTGGGCTTATCGAACTACAGTCCGTAACCCTACAGGTTGTACACCTTTCTCTTTGGTGTACGACTGTGAAGCAGTTCTACCTTTGGAACTCCAAATCCCATCCTTGAGGATCGCAATCGCCAATGAGCTTGCTACTGAGAACAACGATCTTCTTTGACTTCAGGAATTGGAAGTACTTGACGAAAAATAGCTAATGGCTCAACAACACATTGAGTTATATCAGGCTCGTATATCGAAGACTTTCAACCGTAAGGTTAAAGTCAGAACCTTCCAGAAAGGAGAGCTCGTTCTAACAGTCAGACGTCCTATGACTATGACTCATATGAGCAAGGGCAAATTCGACGCAAAGTGGGAATGACCCTACATCGTAAGTAAATTTTTCTCAAATAGAGCTTATCAGTTAACAGAGCTAGATGGTCGAGTTGCAATGATGCCTATCAATGGCAAATTCCTCAAGAAATACTATGCATAAATATAAATAAGACTGTTTATAAATATTATCAGACAAGTTTATAAATAAAAGTTGATTTTATTTTATGAATGATAGTACAATAATCATGGAAGGTCACTATCATCCTTCTCTACATTGGGACACGGGCCACTAACGTCCTTATCAAAGATGTAATCAACAAAAGAGCCGAGAACATCATTACTCGACTTCACCAAAAATTGGGCAGGCGGCCAGTCGTTTTGCCTCCTCTTTTTCAATCTCTCCTGGTTCAAGCAAGAAGTCCAGGATGTCCTTCGGTGGCTTGGGAGCAGACGAGCCTTTCACCCGCCTCTGTCTTCGGCAGAGCTGACTTGTCCAGACGTTCTTCAGTACTCTCATCAACCTTTGGGGCGATTCCAGCCTTCTTCGAGACATCTTGGAAGCTATTGTATGTTCAAGAGAATGATGTTGATCATCCACTACCCGAAGCTCTGCTCTATTTATAGACAGTTGGCTATGAAGATCGAAGCAACGCGTCTTTTCCAAGATACATTCATCCGATGGTTCATCCATTCATTACATTCATCCGATGGTTCGTCCATTTATTATATTCATCCGATGGTTCGTTCATTCATTAACATTTCATCCAATGGTTCGTCCATTCATTACGTTCATCACACATCTGATGGTTTATCCATTCATTCCCTACTTGACGGTTCATCCGTTCATTTCGCCATTTGACGGCTTGTCCGTTCATTTATCATCACCCGACGGCTCGTCGTTCTTTACATCCACTTGACGATTCAGTTCGTTCATCCCGACGATTCATTTCGTTCAACTTGATGATTCAGTTCGTTCATCCGAGATTCATTTCGTTCAACTTGACGATTCAGTTCGTTCACATTCGACGATTCATTTCGTTCAACTTGACGATTCAGTTCGTTCATCCCGACGATTCATTTCGTTCAACTAGACGATTCAGTTCGTTCATCCGATGATTCATTTCGTTCATTCGACGGTTCGCCCGTTCATCCCGACGATTCATTTCGTTCATTCGACGGTTCACCCGTTCATCTCGACGATTCACTTCGTTCACATTTGACGATTCATTATCGTTCATCATTCACATCTGCAACTTATCATTTTTGATTAAGTTATCTATTGAAATAATCATATTCGATAAGTTATATTCTGCCATGTCCACATTACCTCTGAGCAGATATAATAAATATAATTATTTTCTAAAATCAAGAAATATATCATGTCCTGTACCTCTGAATATATTTTTTGTCGCTATTATTTATATCTGAACAAGATATGCAACAAATAATAGAGCCATCAAGAAAAATCTCCCAAATAGAGCAAATACTACAAGCAAAGAATAGAGCGAAGGTATTCTATTTTTCAAAATCAGTTACATTCGCAGGACTACATTTCATAGAAGTTTCCCATCTCTTCATCCCGACAAAAAGCAAATGATTACATTGATAAAAGACCAGATACAGACATTTATGGGAAATCACAAATCCTAGTTACGGCGGCGCATATACCATTCCCTCAACCATTTTGCATATGAAAGGTTTATTTGGTTAAGATTCTCATCCGGAGCAGGAGGGTCAGAACTCCAGTACAACTATCTTCTGATAGAGGCTCCTCCTTTACAGCTGCTTTAAAGTCAGTATATCCGTCCCCGATGGGTGCCAGTTCTTCTTTGGGTATTATCTCTTCTTGCTTAACGAAAGGCAGCACCTCCTCCTTCACAATGATCTCAGCCTTCGGTATGGGCACTGCAAGAATCAAAGACAAAAGAAACAAGTTATCCAGTTGCACAAATATTCACTTGTGCAAGCCATCAGATTGCGCTTGTGCAGACTATCTTGCACAAATCAGTCGATTGCGCTGACTTTCTGCAGGCACAATTCAACAGATTACGCAGGAAAGCAGCCTTCATAAAAATGAAGACCGATGAGTTTTTCAACCGAAATCCTAAACAGGACGTCGCAGTACGAACTCATCTCCAAAAAGAGATGAGTTTCGAAGATCAAAGAAGTCGAAACACCCTAAAGAGGGTTTTCGATCAGTTAAACAACCTCTCAGAGCGGGGTACGCAGTCTCGTGGCGAGAAACATGAGGCGCAGTACGAGTCAAAGACACGGCAGGGGCCTTGCCCTTGTCGGCGGCGGTGGATGAACGTCGAGCAGCCATGGAATTCGTCGGAGAAGAACGATCGAAGGAGTTAGGGTTTTTCTCTCTCAAAGCACAAACGAAGGCAAGTAAAGAATATTTCTAAGTTTGAAGAGACTATTTATAGTTTTCGAAGATGAAATGGCTGCCTCAGATTGCACCTAAAATTGGGGCCCTTCGATTGCGCAGACAGCTCACCATCATGTGCAACTTGATTTGAATTTCAAAATTCAAAGTATTTCGAAACTTTGAATAAAATCAACTTTCGAAAACTTTGAAGGGGGTTTTGTAGGTCCTAAAATTCAAGTTGCACCCATCAACAAAGTCAAAAGATCAAGATGTACATCATTCAGTTGAACTGCACAGACAATAGATTGTATAGTAATTCAATTGTGCAGACCAGACTGCACATGCACCCGATTGTGCAAGTCGACGTGGCAAGGATCATCATTACCTGACAAACAGATCAAATCCTCTGACTGCTGACAGCACAAAATACGAGGAAATCGTTCGTTTCTCTGTGCAGCACAGTGCTCGAGGACAGCTGTCCAGTTTCGTGCGCAATCCAGTTTCTGCGTAGTTTATCTTAACGCAATCCAGATCCAGCACAATTCGACTCATGTGCAACCCAGTTCATGCGCAGTCTGATGCTTGCGCACTCCATCAAAGTAACTGACAAATGTACACGTGGCCTTTATGCCATCAATTACTCAGTACGTGGTAACTGCCTATGCACGACCATGCGCATTTCAATCAAACTTTGCCATGTGTCCAAGACAGGTAGCCCATGATCAAGCAACTGCCTGTGCAGTCCAGCTTGTGTGCAGTCCAACCTATGTGTAATCCATCATGCGCATTCCAGAATAACTGAAAGTTAGTTATTTCCAGAACTCTATAAATAGAGTTTCAAGTCTTCATTTCAAGAGGATCACAGACATATCAGATCACACACAGAGAGATTATTCTCTTCAGAGAGTTCAGGAGTTCTTGCTAAAGTGTTGCTGCATTCTTCAGAGGCTTTTGCCTTCAGTTCATCAGAGGCTTTTTGCCTTCAATTCATCAGAGACTATCGTCTTCAGCTTCAAAGTTTATCGTCTTCAAAGTTCACATCGTCCAAAGGATAAAGCAATCGTCATCTAGATTGGATTCCTACAGTTGTACTTTCCCAGAATTCAAATTGTAATCTTCTTTTACAAAGTTTGTATAAACACTTTTTTGTTTTTGCAAACAGTGCTTCCCTTCGGACCGGTTTGTCGAAGCGAGTCTCCTTCGGCCTAGGCTTGTCGGTCGTCGAAGGTTGGAAAGGTCCTGGAGCGTCAGCGGTGGCAGGCTGATGATCATCTGCTGAGTTGCCTGGTGGAGGCTGTGTTTGTGCCCCAGATCGAGTGACTACGGCCGTAGCCTCTTCGACTTCTGCCGAGATTGTGCGGCATGATCTGACTTTCCCACTCTTTCTTTTGACAGCAGAGAGTGGCATAGGTTGGGTCACCTCTGGAACCAAGTCCGGATGGACCCACATGATCTCTTCCCGTGGTGTTGTAAGAGGTACAAGACCGACTGCCTGGTCTCGGAGAGGTGGAAGATTAGTGACCTCCATCTTTGCTCTAGAAATGGGCACTACTCCATCTTGTGCTTCTGTCGGTGGGAAGTTACCGAATTGTACTGACACCATGTTGGCTGCCACCATCACATCTTTAAAGTCAATGGCTAGAGCATTAGAATCGATGAGGTGTTGAATGTACTGCTTCAGTTGGAAGCAGTCCTGTGTGGCATGGTGGAGATAGCGATAGAAGTGGCAGTATTTGGGGATCTCCATTTCTGCAGGACGAGGTTCACGCCGGGAAGAAGGGAGTTGAATCCGACCCCCTTGTATGAGCATGTCCAGGATGGGCTTGACGTGACTATCTTCGAAGGAGTAGTCTATTTGTGGCCACTGTTTGTCGGCCGGCTTCGACTCAGGCTTTTGGGCTGTGTCGGCCACCATAGCCTGCTTGCCCCTGTTATCCCGATTGTTGGAAGGGTTACCCCCAATGTCGTTGTTGGTGTTTAGACGCTTGCCCTTGTTCTCTCCCTCCGAGATGTGTATTCCCAGTTGGCGAGCCTTCTTCAATCGTTCTTCGACACTAGTGGCGCTGATGATGAACGACTTCCAATTCCTGAACTGACTTTCGTCCATCCAGAGGCTGATTGCAGGAAGCAACCTCTTTTGGCAAATTTCAATTAGGGAAGAATCAGGATTATCGGAAGGCAGCTTCATTGCGGTTTGGCAAAACCGCTCAATATAGTTCCTCGTGAGCTCTTTCTCTCCCTGAACAACGTCTATGAGGGTGGACATTGTGACATCCTGTCCTACTTCATAGAACCTTTCTAGGAATAGGCGTTTTGAAGCTGGCGAAGGAGTGGATGCAGTTGTCAGGCAGGTTGCGGTACCAGTCGAAGGCGACTCCTTCCAACGCTCTAATGAATAATCGTGTGAGGATGGCATCGTCATGAGGCAGATGGTCGGTGGTGACTTCGAAGTAGGTGATGTATCTGCTTACCGATGTCTTCCCATCATATGGATTGATGTTGAATGGTTTATATTTCGGTAGGAAGGAAACATCTCTCCATGCAGCGGGATGCGGTTGACGCACCCTGAGGTCTCGACAGTTTTCCTGGGCGTCAGACATGGCCCGGAGCTCTTGAACCTCTCGTCTTACTTCTTTGGCCTCGTCTGCAGTGGTAGGAACTGATATTTCGGGAGTATTGTCGCCCGGATTTGGTGCAGCTGAGTTTGAGTCTGCATTGATTGTGGGCCCCAAGTTTGTTTGGCCCTGTGTCCTTCCTTGTAGAGTTAGAAGTGCCGCCTTGATCTCATCCACGGATTTAACCAAGGTAAGAAGTATGGCCTCTAAAGCGTCAATGCGTTGGCGATCACTGGAACCTTCTTGATCGTTATCAGCCATGAATACCGTCTTCACGCGATGGGAAATGGAGGGAAGGGTGGAGGATGTGCTCTCGGAGTCATACCCTTGTATTGAGAAGTCATCAGGGTATGTGGGGATGTCCTCCTCTGGTTCGGATTCAGAAGGAAGGGTACCCCCAGCTTCCGAGCTTGCTTCATCTTGGGAGTGATGGACGTCCTCGGGGACGTCAGAACCTCCTGTGTTTGGGGGCACTGTTTCCTCTGAATCATTCTCTTGGAACATTGGATTGTCATGGATGTTTGGGGGACCCCCGACTTCAATGTTCCTTGACAAGTCTCCAAGTGCAACAGATTTTGTCTTTGAGCGGGTGCCGTGGAAAACTCCTCCTGAAGCGGTAGTAGACAACCGCTTGCTTGAGATTTTAGGACTAGATGTACTTGTCTTCCTTTCCCTTCCGTGGCATAGGATTCTCAAAGCAGAGTTGCAGGAGGCGACGAGAAGCGTCTCCTCCTTGGAACTTGGGTGTTGTAACCGCTGGAAGACGGACCGCCGATCTTCTTATAATGCCGCCTTGTTGCAGCAACAATTGACGATAACTTGGGTGCATTGATGTTATGTTCAGATTCTCTGCACATCGAGCTCTCGTCTTTTTTCTTATGTTTGTGAAGGATCACATCATGCAAGTCACTCGCTTTGTGGGCTCGGGAATCCTGAGCACGCGAGTGTGTAGGCCTCCCGCCTGCTCCCTGATTCGAAGGTAGTACGTATACTTGCCTTCGATCGTTGTTGGGAGATTGATGACTATCCCATCCGATGGCCGCAGAGGGCTGGGTACGGGTAGTTTTATACAACTTTCCATTAGGGGCCCGCGTGATGATCAGCAGGACGCCCCGATAGTCAGAGGTTGGGGCAGCTGACTGGGCTTGATGAGCCCGCGCTGCCCTAGACTTCTTCCTTTTAGCACCTGCGGGTGCGTAATAGGAAGAGTCCCAGTTGGATACCACAGAGTCTGGCTCCTCATCCAGGGAACCATCAGGACCGCATGAGAGACGGTCGAAGACTGATCGAGAGAAGCGTGGAATGAACGCTATGCGGCTGGGATTGAAAGCCGTGCAGGCTGTTTGCATGCGGCTGTATTCAGCTGCTGTAGGAGTTGTTTCTGTGCGACTACGAGTCACGATCGTGCAGGCTGGCCGCATGCGGTTGGCAATGGTAGCCGCATGGGTTTTCTGCAAGCGATTGACTTCAGTAGCCGCATAAGTCTCGTTTATGCGGCTGACAAATGTAGTCGCATAAGGTATGCGGCTGACAGATGTAGCCGCATGTGTTTTCTTCCTGCGGTTGGCAGATGAAGCCGCATGAGATTTCTTCATGCGGCTAGCACCCTTATGCGGCTCGGACCGCACAGAGCTCCTCTTTGCCCCCGCAAGTCCAACATCATAGTGTTTTCTTCTGTCGGACTTGGGGACAGCAGAGTGCTCCATGGTCTGAAGTGGAGCCACAGAAGAGTCTTTCCCGCCGTCTTGAGCAACAGAGGACATCTCTGTAAGAGCTTGAGGAGGAGCAAATAATTTGGGTCTCCACTCCTTACGGGCCTTCTTTGTGCAGGCTCGCTTCTGGACCGGGCCAGCGCTCTTGTCGGAGAGCATTTCTTCAAACGCCTGTTGGTCGAACCGGGCGACCAACATCTGTTGAGTGGAGATAAGTTTGGCTGTATCCGATTGCGTCACCAACTTCTCAGCCGTGGAGAAGTTTGTCCCCAGCAGAGTTGTCATCGTGTTTGCCATGAAATATAAAAGAGCAGAACAGTTTTATGGGAGGACTGGACTTTTACTTCACGTTACAAACTCGCTTGTACAAAGAAAGCCTAGGGACGAAAACCTAGGTACAGCAATCTAAGTACAATTGTTTATTTTTGATTCTGGGGGGTGACGATAGAGGCTCGGGAAAGCGACGGCAGCTCTGCCTTACTCCTTGGACGATCGGACGTAGCCTTGACTCCGGTGTAGAGATGTTTGACGTTGATGAAGAAATGCTCTGGTGCTCTCTTTGTGGTTGCTCCTTTGGCTTCTCTCTCTCTCTGGGACGATCTCTGTATATTTTCTCTCTGATTATCGGGGGAGCGTCCTCTTGCAAGGGAATGGCACCTTGCTATTTATAAGAATAGGGGGCATCATTAGGGTTTACAATGAATGCCCATTCTCAAAGTGGCGGCGGCCTGATGATTAACTAATCTAGGCTATTTATTTTTAGCGTGAAGGATCTGGACTATTAATGTGGATTAGGCCAAATCCCATCAACAATTAATGTTGATTGCAATGAATCTTCATCATAATGATTTGCTGACATCTGCAAATCTAAATGAATAAATTTAATTCATCATTCTGCCACGTGTTGGGATTTGACCCAAGATTTGATTTGGCTTCATGATATGTGTCTTGTCATCAATGTTGAGCCGTATGAGGAGTGTTAATATTTGGGCCGCATGAAGATTGTCATGACCGAGCCGCATGAAGGAGTTCATGGCCGAGCCGCATGGAGAGTCTCTATACTCGAACCGCATGAAGATTGTCATGACCGAGCCGCATGAATATATTCATGACCGAGCCGCATGGGGGTCTTCATGGTCGAGCCGCATAAGAGTCTTCATGACCGAGCCGCATGGAGTTCTTCATGACCGAGCCGCATGGGGGCCTTCATTGCCAAGCCGTATGAGAGTCTTTCTGTTCTGGCCGCATGGGTTTCTTTATGGCCGGGCCGCATGGAGGTCTTTATATTCGAGCTGTATGGGTCTTGCTATTCCGGCCGCATGGATCTCTCTATTCTGGCCGCATGGCCTTTATTCAATCGGGCTGCATAGATTTGTCTCAAAGTTTGGTGGGCAGCACCACACTTTGTGAAGATCTTCATCATTTCCTAGGAAGATGGTGCTTTTTGTGTCAGTCATTATGACAACTTTATGTCAGGGTTGTCAGCTGTCAAATCTGTCAGCCGTCAGAGCATTAAATGCGTCCAGACGTTGGGCACAGCTGTTCTGACGGCCACGTGGTCTCTCTCTAGGCCGCATGGTGTTTACTTGAGCGGCATGTATGTTTGAGCCGCATGGGACTCCTGAGCCGCATGGGCGTTCCGAGCCGCATGAGGCTCCTTGGCCGTATGAATCATTCTTTTCTTCTTTTTCATGCTTCTACACCAGCAACACCAACAAAACCGAGGCCAAGCACCTCGGGCTCCACAGAATGCACAACAAAATGGCCAAGATCATCGCCCCAATACCGAGGGTTGCATCTACACCATGACTTGAGACGAAGCGTTCGCCTCTGACATAGTCATGACAGGTATACTATATTTTAATAACAAACATGCTCGTGTACTGTTTGATTCAGGTGCCATATATAGTTTTATATCAGTAGACTTCACCGTCGAGCATAAATTTCCTCTGACACCGCTAGGTCTTGATCTTACTGTTAATGTACCATCGGATATGCCACTACTTATAAATTTAGTCTGTAGAGACGGAATCATCTGTATTGGTGGTCAAAAGGTCAATTTGGATGCGATAGTTCTAGATATTAAGGACTACCACATCATTCTGGGGATGGATTGGCTCGGTCTGTGCAATGCAACCATCGACTGTGTCAAAAAGATGGTCACCTTCTGTATACCTGGAGTGCCTGAATTTTGCTATTCGCGTGGTAAGATGTCATCGACCTGCCTGGTGATCTCTATAATATCTGCTCGACGGATGCTGCATTCCGGGTGTGAAGGCTATCTAGCGTCCGTTCGAGATATGCGACAGGATGGTACAAATACGGGTCAGACCGACATTTTAAAGAATTTCTAGACGTGTTCTCGGACGAACTTCCCGGCATGCCATCTGATCGAGAGATTGAGTTCACTATTGATACATTCTTCGATACCCAACCGATTTCTAAAGCCCTATACAGAATGGCCCCTACAGAGCTTAAAGAACTCAAAGTACAGTTGCAAGAGTTCCTCGACAAAGGATTCGTACGACTCAGTGTCTCGCCAAAGGGAGCGCTCGTGCTATTTGTCAAGAAAAAAGATGGCTCATACGTCTTTGTTTCGATTACCGTGAGCTGAATAAAGCCACTGTCCGGAACAAATATCCACTGCCCCGCATAGACGATATGTTTGATCAGCTGCAAGGAGCTATGGTGTTCTCTAAAATTGATTTGTGATCGGGTTACCATCAACTCAAGATCAAACCGGACGATGTGTCAAAGTTCGCATTTCGCACTCAATACTGCCATTACGAATTTTTGGTAATACCGTTCGGCCTAATGAATGCCCCAGTTGCCTTCATAGATTTAATGAATTAGGTGTTCCGACCGTTCCTCAACAAGTTCGTAGTAGTCTTTATCGACGATATACTCATCTACTCGAAGGATAGGCAGCAACACACTGAGCATCTACAGACCGTGCTTTAGACCCTTCGAGAAAATCAATTGTATGCGAAGTGAAGTAAATACATATTTTGGCTGAGCAGCGTCGCATTCCTCAGACACATTATTTTAGCTAAAGGTATTGTAGTCGACCCAAAGAAAGTTGAAGCCGTAGTCGATTGGAAACGGCCAGCGTCCGTCGACAAGATTTAAAGTTTCCTTGGCTTAGTGGGATACTACCGACGCTTCGTGAAAGACTTCACGAAGATCGCATCACCTCTGACTCGTCTCAACCAGAAAGGAGTCTCATTTGAATGGTCAGACGACTGTGAAGCTTTTTTTCAGGAATTAAAGTAACAGCTCATCTCGGCCTCGATACTCATACTTCCAGAAGGTACTGAGGGTTTCCAGATATTCAACAATGTGTCCGATCAGGGCTTGGGTGTGTGCTGATGCAGTGGAACAATGTGATATTTTTTGCTTCTCGATAGCTAAAGCCGCACAAGAAGAACTACCCTACTCATGACCTGGAGTTAGAGGTGATTGTGTTCGTATTAAAAGTATGGCATCACTATCTTTATGGCGTGGCATGCATAATCTATACCGATCATAAGAGCCTCAAGTATCTATTCACACAGAAGGAACTGAACTTGCGGCAAAGGCGTTGGCTTGAACTGATCAAAGATTATGACTTGACTAATGACTATACGCCGAAAAAAGGGAAATCTTGTGGCAGACGCTCTGAGTCGAACATATATTGCCTCGCTATCCATCGACTGTAGATTGCTACGCGACCTAGAAGCGATGGGCATCGAACCCTGAGTCAGATTTAGGAATGTACAGTTGGCAAAGTTGCCTTTAGGGCCGAGCTTGAAAGAAAAGATTAAGACCGCTCAGAAGGACGATCCATACCTGAAGAAAATACGTTTAGGCAAGATTACTGAGTCAAATCTAGAAAAACATGCAAATTGGTACAGTCGGAATATAATTGAATCTTCTAGTCGTGATCAAAAGGTCATTAAATATAATCCAGTCAAAATTGTTGGCAAGACCCGTTACTAAATCAAAATTGTTTAGACATGATCACAGATTCAACCACCAAAGTATGACGATGGATCTAATGGAATAGAATCAGCATATAATAATCGGTTCTAAATGATTACTAGGAAGGAAATTGATTGATGAGTCTCAGATAAAAGGAAGAAGGGACTACCAATTTATTGAGAGGACGATGGTAATGATACGACACCAATCACTTTGAAAATTAATAGTCGCATGCCAATAAAAGATATAGCATGTATGGGATTCAAAACTGTAATCCTATCCGAAGTCACTTTACCGCAAATTTATACCTCGCCAGTGTACATCTGGCTGCATTCAATTCTTGGTTCCACAACTCGAGTAAGGATACGGTAACGAATACCCTATCAACTTTATCTAATATTGACATAATAACTTGAGGATGAAATAGGACAACCAAGACATAGTTTTAAAATCGTTCGATAACCTATGCTTATCTGGAATTACTTCAACTTAGGGATCATGCCTCGCCAGTGCGCTGCTGGCTGCAGTGAACCCACAGTCTCCATAAGTCAAATAAGTAGCGACAGTGCGCGGCTGTCTGCCATCATAAGTCATCAAAATTATTCCAACTATATGCTCCAAGAATATCAAAGGAGTTTAAAAATATCATACAAATTGATAAAGATAGAAAAAGTGCAAGTATCAGTTCTTCATGTATAAGGTCAGCTTCTTGAAAAGAAAATGATTGATTAGGAAGGATATTGATCGAAGTCAAAATAAGTAAAAAAAATCTTATAATCCTTATTTCACGGATATTCAATATTCAACGATTAAGAGGAAAACTTTTGAAACTAAAAACTTAACTCGAGATTAGTAGACAAATGAGGGAGAAGTTATTTTGAAAATAATTCCTTAGGTCCAAGGAAAGAATGTAAGTGATACGAACTTATGATATGGTGATGTTTAGAAAAGACATAAAATAAAATTGTACAATTGATCATGATTAGAGGAAAATGACCGAGGCAAAAGAAATATAAATTTTAATCTCTATTTCTCTAATATTCAAGATTGAGGGAAATATGTATAAAGCACTACGTATATCTCCTATGAATATACATTATATACAAGTATTTATGTATATCCTAAATAAATCCGCAAAATCCTAAAAATCAATCTAAGAGAAGATTATACTATTTCCAAGTAAAATATAAGTTTTAAATAGCACTATTACATATATTATATTCGAAATAAAATTTACAGAAATTATTCACGAGACAAAATGGACTAGTAATATATACACATCTATATATCTACATGAACGGCATCGGCCTCATTTCATGACTACCAGGTCTTGGGTTGCGTTCGGGCTAGTTTAGAACAGCCGGGTCTTCTAAAAGTAGTATTATTATTAAATAACTAATTAAATTATTTTATAGGGATCAAGTCACAACTTTGTCTGGTTTTTCTAGCTTGGACACATTTATGGCTCGGTCGGACTAATACACTAGTCAAAGCACGACGTTGCACTATCTGTGCCATCACTTCTAATCATTGGCACTCCAAAATTTAACAATGACTAAGGTATTCCATAATTAATAATTAATTAAATTAAATATTTCTAAAATTTTAACAATCATATTTAATTCAAATAAGTAAATAAAAGGATATTCTCAAAATTCTGGAAAGAGGGTTACGAATCTACCCTCCTTAGAAATACCGACGAATTAAAATGCGATAGTGTGTCCTTCTATGAAAGTTATCTAGTGAGACATATGTGTCAACTTTAACTACCCAAATATCAATTTAAATTAGGGACTCCTAGTCCTAACCATTTTCTTAAAATTGATTTACTCCTAGTTGTGAATGAGCATTTCCTAGTCGCAGGCTCGCAGCAGTACGAATAATATGGTACTACCACGAGTTCGAACAATTTTACGAAGACGGACCTGCATGGGCCACCACAAAAACTTGTCACGACCTGCATCCGCTATTCGGATACGAGACGTGTCCAAGCCAGCCTACGCCGCAGAGTCGGTGGTAGAACGCTGTCACGGCCAAGATGCTCAAAATCACCAAATATAATATTTGGTGCTCATTCATATTTCTAAATTTATTACAACATTTATATTTAAAGAAAATATAAGGTTCTCACAATTAATGAAAATGACACACTGCTATCTATTTCTAGGTTTCTGTCTGCACGTACACCCGAATCTCCCAAGCTAAGTGAAGCCACAGCTAACCTGAAAAATGTTGGTTTCCAGTCAGGAATGGAACAAGCACACAAACCGACGACAAATCGAAAACATAATGGAATTAACAAGACATGAAAATAACCTATGAGAGGTAAAAACTAGAAGATACTGATGACATGGCACGGTGGAAAGGACAAGGAAAATAAATAAAAATAACTATCTATATGGTGTGAAATATCTGTTTCGATATGTGGACGGCTAGGGGGTAAATCCGACACCCTGCACGTGTCGTGTGCAGCTGCTATTCTCCATGAAAGACAAAGAGGATAGTTCTGGGTAGTCCACATGTCTACTAAGATATTTCCTCTCCCGACTACTCCGTGTGACGAGCGTGTCAACAAACGGCAAGACATATGTATGAGCATGAAATGAAAAGACTACTATGAATCGAAAAGCAATCAGAAAGTGTACTTACCTAGGGTCCCTGCTGGTGGAATCGACAATCCTATTGAGTCCAATTAGCTACCATCAATATGCAAAAAGTTTGGAATCATAAAGAGAATGGAAATACAATTAGTCATGCTCAAGGATTTAAAATCGAAAGAATTTCGTAAATATATTATATAACTATTTTAGAATTTATCTATAATATTTGGAAAGTTATAGTTTATTGGTCAAAATATTTATTGATAAACATTAAAAATCTAGAAGATTATTCTAGGGTTAAAACCCAAATTTGTCAAATATTTATATTTTTTGTTCAAAACCATCTTTGGAAATATATATATATATATATATATATATATATATATATATATATATATATATATATATATATATATATATATATATATATATAGTCAACAACTATATTTAAAATACCATAAAAATAATACAATAGTATAGTTTAGAAGTATTTCAATACATATAATTAATAACAATATTAAAACTAGTAAAACAGTGGTAGTAATAATAATAATTATTATAATAATAGTAACTCCATTTAAAAGACATAAACTAACAATTATATATACGTATTATATTAATACATACTAATGTTTGACAAATATAATAATAAAATACTGCTGATAAAAGACTGATGTTTAAAATACTAACATTGATAAAAGACAACACTCTTGCTGTCCCTTTCCTCCACATACATGGAAAAGGGCTTTAGAAAGCGAGAGAGACAGCAAAGAAAAAGGAAAGAGCGGGATGGGAAAGAGAAAGGGGCGCACACCTTCTGGTCGACGGAGGGCTATGGACGACGGAGAGAGCTCCGCTTTCGGCGTTCGGCCGCTCGCGACAAGGGGAAATGCTGGGGCAGACGTCGGCAGATCTGGCGGTGGCAGCGACCAACGCTTGGGGCATGCCTCGGCTGGCGGCCGATCTGGAAGAGGGGACCCAGCCCGGAGCGATGGGCGGCACAAATGCACTCAGGAAACCGTCGGCGGAAGAGATCGGAGCGCGGCGGCGCAGCGCTCGTCGACGGCGGAGGGAGGTGTACGGACGCCCAAGGCGGGGATGACCCAGTCGGCGTGCGATGGAGCAGGCGGGTCGATGGCACGGCGCTCTGGCCGGAAGGAGGGCTCGACCTTGCCGTGCGATCATGATGGTGATGATCTGGAGGCACGGGAGCCTCGACACGGCTGGAGGAGCTGTCACTAACGGTTGCGAAGGATGGTTCGGCAGACACAGCGATGTGCGGTAAAATCCCCGACGCTTGCGGGTCAGAGCAAGCACGGCGAAGTTGGGTGCCGTCGAGGCGGGTTAGGTTGGTTTCAATTTTAGTTTTGTTTTGATGCTGTCTTCGGTGTGTCGGACATAGTAGGATGGGTGCATGGTATTGGTGTGAAGGACTGGACAAGGAATTGGATGGAGCCACGGACACACGGGTCCGGACATGATGATATCTGTGGTGGACACGGACACTTTGGCACATGATTGGCTATTTGCTATTGGTGTTGCTGTGGTGATGATGGATGGAGTTTTGGTAATGGTATCGTCAGATCACGACGGTGATGACGGGATGGAGGTCATGATGGGGTGGTGATGGCTGCGGCTTCGGGTGGTAAACAGAGGAGTCGAGGGGGTGATTGGGGTTTGCTGGAGTGGTCGAGATGAAGATAGCTTCGAAATATTTTAGATTGGTTTAGGGAAAGGACTCCAGGTGAGGGATTATATGAACGAAAGACGTGATTTCTATATATATGCAAGTAGGTAGGAGATGTAGAGATAAGGTTAGCTTTGGAGGAACTTTATCCACATTAGAAATTTAAAATCAATAAAGTTTAAATAATCATTTAAATATAAACTAAGGTATTTTTATAAAATCTTATCATGATTTAAATCAATCTAGTTTAATATCCATTAGTTAATTAAATTCGATGCTAATCTAAATAAATACTTGATAAAATTAAGTAATCTAAATCATATATATATATATATTATATATATATATATATATATATATATATATATATATATATATATATATATATATATATATATATATATATATATATATATATATATATATATATATATAAAAAGATCAACATAATCAAATAATTTAAATATTTAATCAAATCTATCTTGATTACAATAATTAAATATACTCATATAACTAAAACAAACTTAGTAAACCTTTGTCTAACAATTTAGCACATTAAAATGTAAACTAAATAAAATACGTTTTACGATTTCAAATCATAAAATATTTGATAATAATAAATCCATAATTAATGTATGTTTCTACGAAATCTTACATTCTGGCAAATCTCTTTTCTACTCAAAATATATATACCAGGATTTAAAATAAAGATATATTTTTTCTAATTAGAAATTATTTTAAAAATAAATTATTACTATTATTATTTTTTTAAAAATCGAGGGGAGGAGTTACACGTTGAAGAGCCAGTTCAAATCTTATGACGGAAGGATAAGCTGCTGCAGAATCGAATGATCCCTCTCGTCCATGTACTCTGGAGAAACCATTCGATAGAAGAGTCAACGTGGAAACTTGAATCAGAGATGAAGGAGAAATTTCCTTCATTGTTCTCGTAGAGGTAGGTTCTATTCTTAAGTTTCAAGGACGAAACTTTTTCTTTGTTGGTTATGGTGTAGTGCCCCGTCCCTACATCGTGCCCCGTTTCCATCCACGGGGTGCGCGAGAAAGGATCACTGTCGCTATCGATTCGGTCGGGGCCGTTAGGTCGTAATCGGCCGAATCAGACGAACGGGAATGATTGAATTAAGATCCTTTTCTCATTATGGAAAGGCTTCTTCAGAATCAATTCCCACATTCAGTGGGTTGCACCTTAAGGATTGGCTCTGTGGCTGTGTCGGGAGAGTCCTCCCGTTGCTCTGGTTTTTATTTCGCACTTGCTTTGGCTTTGGCTTTGGTTTTCATGAATGCGCTTTCGTGAATATGTTCGATGGGTTTTCATGGATGCATTTTCGAACTTTGCATTCATATCGAAACTTCTTGAGTAATACAGTGTTCTAATCAGTTGCTTGTACGATTGTAGGTGATCGTGTAGGCGACGTTTGTGCAGCCAAACAGTCCCTCGCCTGAAACAAAGTCTAAGGTGAGTGGCTGAACTTCTTCGCCTCGACCCTCCGTTTCAAAATCAAACATGAAACAAAAATGAAATGCTTGTCAACATAGTGTAGAATCAAAGAAATTATGGCATGATTCTTCACGAAACTCATGCTATAGAACTGTTGTACGCAAAAACTGATGAATGCTTTCTTATGTCCCATTTACTTAGCCTATGCAAATAGAAGAATGAATCGATTAACGTTTATCGCAATGGTATGGCTAAAGTGAATAAATTGACTAAGCTTAAAAGAAAGGCTAAGTTTTACACATAAAGAGAAAGGATAAGGTTCTAGAAAAGAGAGAGCATTTTTCAAGACTCTGCAAAACGGTTATTGGACAACTTGTCGACAAGGTGTAGTTTCCTCGAACGATTACCTAGGCCAAAGAGTCAATTCGGCCCAGGAGGAACGAGTATAGCATACGCCAGCCTTACATCGGCGTGGGTTATTCGGGAACTTTCGTACAGGGCTCACTACCCACCGCGAAAGGGTCATCGTCTAACCCAGCTATAGTCCGTGATGGCTTGACATTGCCAGTGACCTTCACACCCTTTCACTGCTTGACTAATGCACGTGACACGGGATAACTGTGATAGCTGCTCAATGTATACAATTTTATATGCTTGCCTCAAACATGTTAACATACAAATCAAACATGATGGTTAAAAAGATCACAAATATAGTTAATATGTTTTATAAAACTGCTTGAACCAAATGCAGAGCTTGGGTTTAGTTAGACACTCGCCAGTACATGTGATTATACTGACCCTCGCTCTTTGTAGGTGCCATGAACCAAGAGGAACGTGCCAACTAGCTAGGCGATATTTCTTACTTTTGAAGCTTCGATCGCACGTCGAAGATCTCGCTGCTAAGTTTTTGAAGACTCTCCATAAGCAAAAGAACATGTCTCTGCGTCCCTCCAACCCAGGTGGCTGGTATACTTTTTTTGTAATTGAGGGATGTATGTATGGAACGACTATCTCATCGGCACTCCTTTTGTAATCGAGTCATGTTGTAAAGCCCGCGTGGCACGATTGTAATGGAGTCTGTAAATGATGTCTATTATCTAAAAAGATAAATTTCTTTGTCTCAATGTGTTCTTCAATTTGTCTGTGCTCACTCTCTTAAATGTTGTATTTTGGATTACCTTATGACTATGCCTTGTACGATCGCAAATTAGGTTCATACGGCATCACGCCCGGGGGACGACTATCGATTCTACGAAATTGGGGCGTAACAGTGCCTTTTATACTTAATAAGAGACTCTCAAGCCACGGGACCGTCTCGACGATAAACGATCGCATGAACTTTTCCATTCTTGAAACCCAGAAAGTGGCTACTGCATAGCCTTCTTACTTGACTTGAACCATACGTGTATATTACGTGCCATAGACCGTGGCAGCCTTATCATCGAAATGACTATGCTTCATGTCTTAAACCAATTATGTCCTATGCAATGCTACCGCCTAAGTCATGCCATATATGACAAGTCTAGAGATCGTAGGATTATTGACTATAACAACCGTAGAAAACGTAAAACGATGTTTTCTATGACTTCGATAGCTCGTGGTATAACTTTTGCCTAAGTCAATTGTGCAACAACTTAACCCCGTGGGAAGAGCAAAGGCTAACCCAAGCCTTGCACCGTGGAAACGTGTACTATGGAACAATTATGCTATGCCAAGCATTGGACATTGGGACAGTGCATCTTTTATCAAGCATCTATACCGTACGACGCCTATGACTATGTTAGGTTCATAGTCTTGTGGCACATAAACCAATTTTTTTCTTCTCCCAAGCTGCGTGACAAAGACCGAGTGTTAATTTGAAAGCACGTTGTGCATAATTCTAAGCCGTGGGCCCATTCCATATTATAACTCAATCTGACTCAGTTAGGATTTTTTAGCTATGTGGATTCGTCTCTTTTATTATCAAGCCTACTTGTGCATTTAAAAACTTTCATTTTATTAGTGTGAAGGCCAAGCTGAGGCAAGTTCACCGAAGCCACCCACTGAGCGAGGGATTACCTCGGCCGAGCGGGACTTCGAGCAAGCCGTTGTATGGCTAAGTCCAAACGCCGTTGACATTTTGATTCCTCCGATTGAACTGAGCGGACGGGACATTACATTATACACCACTCGGAAAAAGTTTTGTCTTCGAAACTTACTGAGTACACAATCAGCGACTTGTCATTTGATTCACATTCAATAATTCTCGCACACACTCTACCTATGCATTTCTTCAATCCGAGCCACGCTCGTGCCTTAGTTATTTTCATATAGAACAACTATATCTTAAACTTGTGGTAACTTATACTCGTCATGCACACGGACAGCTTGGTTCTAAGGTAAATCACCTGATCAATCAATATTCAAGTTCATTTTGCATCTAACGATCGCAGTACCATTAATATTTTTCTTTGAAATACACAATTTCAAAATCCTTAATATATTCTCGTTCCTTTAGTCCTACCTGAATTCATGGATTACTTAGTTGAATCGTGCACATATTCCAGACGTCCCTAAAATATATATATTTTAGCCAAGCCTCGTGACAGAGAATTCGCCATTACCACTCGAGTCGGATCATGCACATATTTAAGACGTCCCCCAAAATATATGCATTTCAGCCAAGCATCGTGAGTGGTATCTCAAAATAGTTGAATCATTCTATCCACCAATACTATTATCCAATCCTCAAGATCCTCCGTACCGATGCTACCTGTCGAAACAGGGACATTTTTTCTAACCGCTAGGCCATCTCTCCAGGCTAAAGTCAATCGTCAGTATTGGAATCACCGTTCCCAAACACTAATATCAACATTGACCCTAATCCTAAGGTCAAACCAAAGTTGACAGTACAGAACTTTCTATCCAAGCTCGCATCACTCCAATTTCTAAACATCAAGCATATATTCTCCTATTTTGTGAGACTCGCCTCACAGCATCGGTATTTATATACGGATACATATTTGGTAGTAATTTCATATTTTTTTGGTTTTCGGAACACTTTAAAAAATTTCCAAAATTGTATGTTTTTCCTTGACGGATACCACCAGTTACCGGTATATACCGACGGCTTCCGTCCGGACATATTTTCCACATTTTAGATTTTTTTTAATTTTAGATATTTTTGTGAATAATGCTTCAGATATTTTGATAAATAGTATTTAGATATTTTTGTGAATAGTGTAGATGCATCCTATTACCCAAGGGATACTTGGTTTTTTTGGACGACCACGATTGACTTAGACCTTGACATGGATCACCATCCAACGGTCAAGATTAATTCTCCCTTATAGATATACTCTTTTACTTTCTCTCTTCTTCCTCTTTTCATTATTTCTTTCTTCCCTCTTCACTTTTATTCCTCTTCCTTAAGAGCATAGGAAAGCTTGGCCTTGAGGCCTAGAGTGT
>JANAVB010035653.1:0-32394 GCA_029216955.1 Iris pallida | reverse complement strand
TCATTTTCCACGCTCATTTTCCACGCTCATTTTTCACGCTCACTTTTTCACGCTCACACTGTGCGTGCGTGAATTTTCCTTCACGCTCACACTGTGCGTGCCAACATGCATCACTTTTCACGCTCACTCCTACTAGACTTGGCGTGACTTGTTAGCCTTAGCCTAGACTTGTTGGCATGACTTTCTAACCTGGGTGTTACTATTTGCTCTATAACTTATTCATTTAATGATGGTATGATAATTCTTCTATTATACCCTTACGCCTTTTTGCATGAACTTGATAAATCATGATATGTTAATATTGTTAATACAGATTATTATGTGGAATGTGTCATGTATCTTGATTGATCCATGGATACCCAGTATGACTAGAACTTAACTCTGAGGAGTTATAGGCTCGACCCCAAGTAATACTAATTGACTTTCATGCCTTGTCACCATTGATAATGATTGTGACATTGACTAATAATTGACCATGCGTTCCTAGTTGGAACTAAGAGACTGGCTAGTCGTCTTATTGAATTGAATGAATGAGACACGTTCATGTAATGAACTATTACTATCGATTAGCCGATCCCGAATATTGGCATACAGGCACATGTAGGTTTCAAATTATTTATTTATTTATTTAGTTATTTATTTATCTTACAAAAATAGCATGTGTACTTTATGGTCAAGGCATGATTATTTCGTGGTTAGATTTGATTGTTGCATTACGCTATGTAAGACCTACAACCTAGCCGCACGGGTATCGTTGTAGAGTTGCGCATATCGTACCCTGTATAAAAGTACTCATTTGAATGACCATAATCTACGGCATGGGACTTCACTCAACATAGAGACTATTAAGTTAAATAAAATAATGATTGCATGGAGAGAACGGATTCCCGAGTTCTTACATGGCAGCCCTCTTGGGACTAGTAGTGCCCGACAGGCCGGCTGGTTCCCACAAATACTGTAAATCTGTCACACGGGCAGGGAACGGTATCTGCTTATATTATTGTACATGCTATATTAACGGCGGGCGTCCCGCTGGGACTCGTCTAATTATATGATTGGCACAATTGATTGACTGGATAGACTATCCTTGCTCGCACATAGTAAGAACTGAGAAATTCCTATTTGCATAAATCCAGGATAACTTGGGACTCACAATAGCAAGCCGTAGTAGTTGATTGGCCGTTCAAGATGATTTGTTTATGTACTGTACCTACTCTGTTGCCTAACTGAGATGATCAGAATGTCAGGACATGACGGGCCAACTTCTGTCCTTGTTTGGTTGGAAGGTTGGTTCGAAGTGTCGTAATGTTATGTGAATCCTAGTGGAGAGCAGAGATCTATTATTATATTCTCTTACTTACTGGTTAATCCTTCATATCGTCCTTTCTTGTGGTACTTGCTATTAGAGGTCTAACCTCTCTGGTTTTGCATGGCCAGATTTAGAGCCGGTCCTCGAGGATCCAGCTTACTTCTACCTCCAAGATGGTCAATACTAGAGGAATGATCGCATGAGGACTCGAGTGGGTTCCTTACTCCACCGCTCGTTTTGATATTTACTTTATACTTAGCCGTTTGGCACCGACATGTTAGTCGGATTGTCTTGTACTTACTTTTACATGATTGTAATTAAGTCAGACTGCAGCTGATAACAATTGTGTATATGTTACTATACCATCTGGCTATGTTTTGTAAAGCCAGATCTCCAGAACATTTTGACTGAGCGTTTGGGACGCCTTACTGCTTTATCTTACATGTTCTCTATTTCTGCTTCTTATTTGAATGATTGAGACAATAGAGGTGAAGTGACCATAGTAAGACTTTCATGTAGTATGCACCCCCTCGTCTGGTTAGACAGCATTGATCGTATTATACGGTATTCATCTACCCGTAATACGTAGCTGGCTGAGTCATTCCTCCGCTCTCCAGTATTCTGGTTCTGGGGCGTGACAAGGTTTTAGTGGTGGCCCATACAGGTCTGATTTCAGACTTGTGGGGTGTTTTGATTTATAGGATGTCTCAATCACACGTATTTCCCCCTTGATCTCATGATTCATTATTCTCAACCCTTGCTTGACATTCTGGTATCCTTTGACTTTATTGATCCTTCATGTTCGGTTGTTTGATTGTTCTCTTGTCCCTTTTCTTAGGGGCACTTCGTCCGCATCGGTCAGAGCTGGACAATAGCAGGGGCAACATGGACAACCTGACCCTGTTGGTCAGCAACAAGGGCCAATCTCACCTCATGAGGCTACCCAGGAAGAAGTGATAGTGGAAGCAGCAGCTGGATCGCAGTATCCGGATGTTCCACCACCACCAACAGTTCCACCTACCCAAGTGGACACACCAGCCCTTCTGGAGATCATGAGAGGAATGATGGCTACTCAGCAACATCAGATGTTGGCCCAGCAGCGCATGCACACTCAGCTACAAGAGCAGAATGTGTTGCTCAACCAAGGATTGCAGACGGCTTTGGAAAGAGGAATGAGGACTGATTCAGGAGCATCAGCCAGGTTTTGCAAGTACAACCCTCGCCATTTCGAGGGCACGGAGGATGCCATCTCAGCAGATGGATGGCTTAAGGATATTGAGGCTATTTTGACAGCAGCTAAGGTACCGGCAGAAGAACGTGTGGATCTAGTGAAGTTGTTACTTCAGGATCTCGCACGTGATTGGTGGGAATCAGAGGAAGTGGACATCAGACGTCCTGTGGCTTGGGACGATTTTACTGTAAGATTCAAGACCAAGTACTATGGAGTTGTGGCATAGTTTGAGCTACAACAGAAATTTATCAACCTCAGGCAGGCCGACATGACTGTAGATGCTTATACAGCGGAGTTCTGCAGATTGAATAGATTCGCCCCAGAGATGGTAGCAATAGAGCGCTAGAGGGCTATGAGGTTTCAGCACGGGTTTCATCTTGAGCTCTTGCAATTGATAGAGGGGCACAATTACCAAACTTTTGACGAAGTATTGACGACAACTCGAAGGCATGAGATCACCATTCAGAGGCTTACGGCAAGGACTGGGGGTCAGAAGAGGTCCCACAGTCAGATTGAAGGAGGAGGGGGAGCAGCGCCCCGAATAACAGCACCATCTACTGGCATTCGTATCCACGATGTGGCGATACGAGGACCAGCACCACCACCTAGGCAGCAGCAATAGCAACAGAGGAAGAACCAGCAACCCCCGGCGGGCTGCACTTATTGTGTGAAGATGGGGCACACTAGAGATGTGTGTCGGACATTGAATGGACTGTGTCTGATATGTAAAAATCCAGACCATCGGGTTACCACATGTCCCATGAATTCGAGGTCAGAAGGACCAGGACAGCAGTTTCCTGCTCTGCCAGCACCAGGGGCAGGGCAGTATCGAGGACCAGCAGTGGCAGTAAGGCCGTTGGCACAGCGTCCGTTTATGCCGCAGGCTCAGATGTTTCGGCAGCAGGGGCTGCCGATGCAGCAACACCAGCATAAACCACCCAGCATCATCAAGAAAGGGGCCAGCAACAGCATCAGGCTAGGCCGCAGCATGGAAATCAGCAAGGAGGTCGAGGGCAAGCATTCACTCTGTCCTTGGAGGAGACATTGGCATCGGAAGATGTTGTGGCAGGTAACATTCTCGTTGTCTCATATCCCGCAGTAGCATTGTTTGATTCAGGAGCATCCCATTCATTTATATCTGCACAATTTGCGACACGACTAGGAATGGAGTTCGAGGTATTGCCAGGGAGGTTGAATATACTCACTGGTAATAGGCTCATAGGAGTCAGTAGAGTTATTTTAGCATGTAGCGTTGTAGTTTGCAGGCATTCCTTACCCGCCCGGTTGATAGAATTTCCTATTGGAAATTTTGACGTTATTTTAGGCATGGACTGGCTGAAAGACAGTCATACGATAATAGATTATCGTAGAGGAAGTGTATCTTTTGATGTTCCAGGCATGAAGCGGTTCACCTTAGTCAGATCAGGGGCAACTCAGCAAGAGCAGGGAGTAATAGCGACAATGGAAGAAGTTCAGATTCCGAAGGTAGTTGAAGAGTTTCTAGACGTATTTTCCGAAGAACTCCCAGGTCTACCACCGGTTAGAGATATTGAGTTCAGTATAGAATTGGCACCAGGAACTAAACCGATATCAGATCGAGTTTACAGAATGGCGGATTCAGAGCAGGCCAAGGTATATCAGCACATAGAGGAACTGAAAGAGAAGAAGTTTATCCAAGCCAGCGTGTCACCATGGGCAGCACCAGTGGTACTTGTGGGGAAGAAGGATGGGTCATCCAGATTGTGCATTGACTACAGGAAGCTTAACGCGACAACAGTGAAGAACAAGTATCCATTATCCAGGATCGACGACTTATTTGATCAGTTGAGCAAAGCTAGAGTTTTCTCCAAGATAGATCTTCGTTCAGGGTATCATCAGGTGAGGGTTCGGAAGGAAAATATTCCCAAGACAGCATTTAGGTCGAAGTATGGACATTATGAATTCTTAGTAATGCCGTTTGGTTTGACCAATGCTCCAGCAATATTCATGGATTTGATGAATCGCATCTTTATGCCATACTTAGACCAGTTTGTCATTGTGTTTCTTGACGACATTCTCGTATACTCTGCTAGTGAAGAGGAGCATGAAGACCACCTCAGGAAAGTGTTGCAGGTTCTGAGAGAGAACCAGTTGTATGCCAAGCTCAACAAGTGTGAATTCTGGACGGATCACATTTCATTTTTGGGTCATATCATATCAGGAGCTGGAGTAGCAGTAGATTCCAAGATGATAGAAGCAGTAGAAAGTTGGCCAGTACCCAAGACCGTAGCAGATGTGCGGAGTTTCTTGGGATTGGCAGGATATTACAGAAGGTTTGTGTCAGACTTTGCAAGGCTTTCAGCACCCATGACCCGCTTGACCCGGAAGGACGTATCATTCGTTTGGTCGGCAGAATGTCAGACATCATTTGAGACTTTGAAGCAGAAGTTGATATCTGCACCTATTCTTACATTGCCAGTTGGACCCGGAGGTTTTACAGTATATTATAATGCGTCAGGTAAAGGACTTGGATGTGTCCTTATGCAACATGGGAAGGTGATAGCATATGCATCTAGGCAGCTTCGGGACCACGAGAAGAATTACCCAACTCATGATTTGGAGTTAGCGGCAGTAGTGTTTGCTCTGAAGCTATGGAGGCATTATTTATATGGTGACCGAGTGGACATGTACACAGACCATAAAAGTCTGAAGTACATCTTTACTCAGAAAGAGTTGAACATGAGGCAGAGAAGATGGTTGGAGTTGATCAAGGATTATGACGTGGAGCTTTAGTATCATCCAGGCAAGGCTAATGTAGTAGCAGACGCTCTCAGCAGGAGAGGCGGCACATTTATGTTGACAACACAGAGGCATATCTTAGAAGACCTTCAGGAGATGGGCATCGAAGTTATACTTCCTAGTGATGTAGGAGTTCTAATAAGTCTGCAAGTTCAATCCGACTTGGTAGGCAGAATCAAGGTAGCTCAGGCACAAGACCCAAGGATTCAGAAGCTTAGGGCAGAGTGTGAGTCAGGACTCAGGAAGGAGATGAGAATTCATGAAGATGGTACACTTAGGTTTGGATTACGTCTATGTGTGCCTAGTGGAGATATCAGACAGGAGGTTATGGCAGAAGCTCACAGTTCTCAGTACTCTATTCATCCTGGAGGGACCAAGATGTACCAAGATATCAAGCAGCATTTCTGGTGGAACGGGATGAAGAGGGAGATAGCTAGATTTGTTTCCCGTTGCTTGGTATGTCAGCAAGTGAAGACAGAACAGCAGAGGCCAGCTGGGTTATTACAACCGCTTCCTATTCCGGAATGGAAATGGGAGCATATTATAATGGACTTTGTGACCGGTTTACCGAGATCACCAAGTGGTAAGGACGCTATTTGGGTGATAGTGGACCGACTTACGAAGGTAGCACACTTTTTTCCTTTCAGAGTAGGACAATCTACAGAAAAGTTGGCAGAGTTGTATATACAACAGATAGTCAGGCAGCATGGAGTCCCTGTCAGTATTGTGTCGGATCGAGATACCCGCTTTACATCACATTTTTGGAAGAGCTTACATCATAGTCTGGGTACCAAGTTAAGATTTAGCACGACCTACCATCCGCAGACGGATGGACAATCAGAAAGAATGATTCAGACTTTAGAAGACATGTTACGAGCTTGCACTCTAGATTTTGGAGGGTCATAGGAGAGTCACCTGCACTTAGTCGAGTTCTCATACAATAATAGTTATCAAGCCAGTATCCAGATGGCACCATTTGAGGCATTATATGGTAAGAAGTGCAGGTCACCGCTTGCATGGGATGATATCGGAGAGAGGAAGATGTTAGACCCATAAATGATTATTCAGACGGTTGAAGTGGTTAAGGGAATTAGAGAGCGACTTCGAGTTGCGCAGGACCGGCATCTTCATTGGGCGGACCAGCATCGTAGGCCGTTAGAGTTCTCTGTTGGGGACCATATATTCTTGCGGATCTCACCTACTCGTGGGGTCATTAGATTTGGCGTTCGCGGGAAATTGAGTCCGCAGTACGTGAGCCCATTTGTTATCCTTGATCGGATAGGCGATATTGCTTATCGTTTATCCCTCCCACCTTCGTTACGAGAGGTGCATGACGTGTTTCATGTATCTCAATTACGTAGGTATGTATCGGACCCAAGTCATGTCCTCGATCATTCGGAGCTGGTTGTTGGTACCAACCTGTCTTACGAGGAACATCCTGTGTCTATTTTTGACCGAAGAGAGAAGATACTCAAGAACCGAACAATTAGTCTTGTCCGTGTTGCTTGGGGTCATCACTCCTTGGGAGAGTCAACGTGGGAATTATAGTAGATATTTCTATTACAGTTCTCTCTCTGTTTACATACTGCATTCCTTCAGTACCTGTATCTTACTTTACTGTATGATTATATTTTCTAACCTGCTATGAACTGTTGAGATGTATTGTGCTCGCTCCTGTCCTGACTGGACCAATTAAAAATATTATAGAGGACGAGGAGGAGGCCTGTGTGGATACCTTCTACGGGACAGCTCTAGCTGACGACTTTGTCCTACTGCCTAGACTAGCTTAGTTAGGCCTTATCTTACTTATGTTGTCTTGAGACTAGTAGATAGACTTTATTTCTGTCTTGAGATCTGGGTTGTATATTCTTTCATATTCAGTAGCTGAGATCTTGTACTCTAGATATCTGCTGAGATGTTATCTTAGACTGTCTGATCATCTGTATTTTTCTTGAGTTCTATATCATATCGTGCTTTCTTCTTCCTTAGTTGTGATTGAGTTTACTTCTGCTATGTCACTCCCATTCGGGGAGTATAAACTGCTTAGAATTATATTGTTAGATGTTGTGACCTAGGACAGCATTCTACCGTCGATACTGTGGCGTAGGCTGGGCGTTGTTATGTTCTCGTACCCTCACAGTGGGTGCGGGTCGTGACACGTTTTTAGTGGTGGCCCATGCACGTCGTGACACATTTTTAGTGGTGGCCCATGCAGGTCGAGTTTATGTAGTGGTATTCGAACTAGAGTATCACTACAGCCTGCAGTAGGAGTAGGATATTTTGAAGGTACTAAATTACATTAGGAAAAACTCCTTATCAGATCCCTTTTATCTAAATTTGCTGCTTATTGTTTTTCCCTTGAATATAAACTGTCCTTCTTTGAAATTTTGCTTCATTCTCAGAAATTGTTTCTTGTTTTGATCTGTCTTCATGATGGTTATGGAGACATGATCTTATCACTTCGGTTCGGGGGATACTATCGAGAGGCAGGCCACCTCTCGTCCTGTTCATCAGGGCCTCGAGACCGCAGCTTCTGTTGTGCCGACTCAGGTTGGCGTTTCTGCTACATTGGAGGTGCACCTCTGTCTGTACAGAGACTTTTTTTCGTCATTTCCGATTCTCTCAGTAGCAGCAGTTCATGCAGCACCAGCAGGGCGAGCTATCGTCAGGACAGTCGAGGATGCGCAGACCATTGGAGATCTCGCTGCAAGTTCCGTTCTTCTCGATTCCATTCCTGCAATTGTCTTTTATAACTACCTTGAATTCCGATTCCATCTGTTCCTTGTTGATTGATTAATTTTGTCATGTTGCTCTTTTGTTATGTTTGTTTTTCTTCTGAAAAAATCATATGGGCTAGGTCACCTCAGTTATGGGATCTAGAATCTTTGATAGTCGTGTTAGTTGGCATAGTGAGGACATGTAGTCAGATTTTGGATGTATTTCTCGGGTATGAGAATTTAAGGTTTTTACCGTCGCACGCGGCAATACGAAAATTTTAAATACCATGAACCTAGAGGTATGTACCTTAGTCAAGGACTCTGTGATTATCGTAGCCGTTGCTCACTAGCATGATGAAGACTCTGGACAACATAATTTTGGACAGACGCATATGATTAACAGATTGTATCTTGAGAAGGTTTTAAACATCATACCCTTCTGTTGTAGTAAATAACTTGGGAGTAGGGATATTTAGTTGTAGAGCTTATTCATAGGTAGATCTTCATAGTGAAATGATATAACGACTTGTAGAGTGTCTGTACCCTAGAGATGATAGTTAGCATTGGTATTAGAATAGTAACCTATTGTAGATGATTTCTCTATTATTTATAATACCAACCAGTTTATATATAGGATGTTAGTATGCCTTATAGCCTTCATGATTGTTATTATTTTTCCCTTACCCTTCCCAGAGAGGTACCCATGACTAGAGCCTGTCCTTGAGTATAGTTGTAGCTGCACCTAAGACTGAGAGGTCTATATACATAGATAGATTGCAGAGGGTATTGGCATATGGGATATGGGTTTGGTTAGTATCTATAGGTCATTATTGTATAGGATTATTGACATGTTGTTTAGCCTATATTTGGTTCAGTTTTCTATTTTAGTTAAGTACTCTTTGTGTTGAGTTCAGTCATGTTTGATCAACCTTTACAGGTAGTATGCAGACCCTTGCCTGATATGTATGCATGCTACACTTTGATTACCAACCTATCTAAATATATATTAATATGTTGTTGATGTTTAAATTCTCAAAATCCCAATATTCTGATACAGTACAGTATCAGAGACTAGTTCTCTGCTTTTTCCTGTTTAAATTTGCAAATTAAATATAAATTTCATGTTATTAGTTATGTTTACATCACTGCACATGTATGTTATACATAGGGTTTCAATTCAAAAAAAATTTTTTTGTTGAGTTTTGTGTTTGAATTTGTCAAATCTAAGACTGTGTGCATATTAACCCTTAATACTGGATTTTAAATGTTAGTTCAAAATTGCTATTTTTTTTAGATGTAATATTTTGAGCTATATACATTATTGTATGTAGGAATATAATGTTAGGTTTCATATTTTTACATGTTAGGTTGTGATAAACATTGGGTTGGTTTGATGTTCGAATTTCTCCAAAATCCTAAAACTGAATACACGATTACATTTTTACATTGATTTCAAATGTTTAGTTCGATTTCAGATTTAATATATAATATTGAACTGTGTGCATAGATAAATGTATGGATAGTATGTTAGGGTTCATCTCCATCATGTTAGGATGTGTTGGGAGCATTGAGTTAGTTGTGATGTTTCAAATCCCTAAAAATCTGAAACTGTATTATGTTAATATTATCCTGGTTTAAATGTTAGCTTATTTTCAGATTTGGTATGTAAATGCTGAACTAAAACTGGATTTAACCTTTCAATACTAAGCTATACCCTGTACAAGGACACACCCTAACTTAGTATACACTGCCATGTAGACCTAACCTTTCCTCTCTATGTTATGTTCATATACCTGTATAGATATATATAGAGTTTATGCATATATGTTATAATGTATATAATACATAACTAAATCTCTACCTATATATATATATATGGTTAGCCATGCATGTCATGAGCAAATGGGTTGTGTATTGTAGATTGTTTAACCAATATGCCATGAGTAGTGTGACTTGATAGCTATCGTCTTGAAACCCAAATCCTCCTATACACATGCCTACTATCTAACCATATGAACATGTCCACATACACCCATACACACACGAACCACATAACATTTACATAATGCTAGCTTTTCCCTCTCTAACACACTCTCTATATATACATATTATGATTGGATTCCATGCAATTGACTTTCATCCTTTAACTTTTGATTTTAATTTTCTTGAATAGTATCCCTTAATAGATAATTGGTAGTTATCTTTATTATATTTTATTTTTTTTGATAAGTACCAGTTTTCATATAGGAGGGTAGACTGCCTTACAGTCTTGATGATTGTTATTTCTGTATCTTTTCTAGTTTAGCACCCTAGATTGCTTGTGTATTTTGATACCCTATGACCATTTTGGTTAGCATGACTAGTATACCTAGATGAGACTTTACTACCATCGTATGCCATGACCCTGTACGTCGTTTTTTTTTTAATCGTATGTTTTATTTAAGTTCTGAGACTTTGATTGTGGGGGTTTGACCTAGAAGGAGTAGGAACATTTTAATTTCGAGGACGAAATTTTTATAAGGTGGGTAGGATTGTAACACCTTGTTTTCCAGATGAGGGTATTTTTGTCATTTTTGGGGTTATTTGAATTTATTAAAAATTATTTGAATTTATGAGAATTTTTAGGATTTATTTTAGAATTATTGAATGAAGGTTGACTAGGTTGACTTTGGCTAGCTTTGACTTGGTAACCTAACCCTAGTTGAGTTTGGACTTGGTTAGATTATGAGACCCTAGGTTAAGTTAAGTTAACCATACTCTAGTTATTAGAATCAATTAGGAATATAGAGATTAGAATAGAAAGCTTTTGGTCACAAGTCATGACTTGTGATTTTGAAACATTGATTAATGACTAAGCCCAACCCATTAGCCATGTGAACCTAACCTATCCCTAATCCACATGTGGCCGGCCACTCAACCTATCCTAGGAATTCCCACCCTATAAATAATCTCCTCCATTAGGGCTAGCCTCCTTAGAATTTCAAAAGTTTTGGAAAGAGGTGAGTTTCCATCTTCACAAATCCATATAAATTCCATTTTAGTTCCTTTTTCCCTCAAACAAATTGCATTAGGTTCTAAAATTAGTCTACTTATTGTTGGTATTGAGTATTTTCAGGAAAGAATCAATTTGAAGGAATTTGGTGGCTTGAGGAACCACTTTCATTTGGAGATTTTGAGCCTTTGCACATCTATAGGTAAATTCTATTCTACACCATAGAATTCTGATTTTATTGCATATCTAGGAAGCTTTAGGCCTAACCTAACAGTAGGACTAGCTAACCCTAGTTTTCGTATCCTTTTTGTGTCCTATTTGGACACGTATCAGTCGTACGGTGCAAGTGTTTGATGAAATACCCCATGGGCATTTCGATTGATTTTTAGGAATGTAAATAAATAGGAAATTAGGTTTTTACATTGCTTATGGGTTTCCAGTGTCTTGGTATTATTTTCGTATCGTGTCGAGTCACCACAGACACGTGAATATGCTGACACGCGCGCGCGTGTACGGGCACTGTAGCTGCCCTGCTACTCGGGGTCTGTAGCACCGCGGACACGACACGTCGACACGTGAGAATTGACACACTGAGGGGTACTGTCTGACACCATGTGTGTCAAGTCTCAGAGCCTCTCGTGCCATGTCGGACACGCACGAGGCAGTACATTAGTTTTGCACCGAATCGACTGCTGTCGATTTCCAGCACTGATACGCATGTCGTATCGTACGCACGCGTATCGTGGACACGTGTCAGGGTGTCCTAGCCCTAGCCCTAGTCCTAGTCGACACTGGGATACGACCACGAGGTCTGTGTCGTGTCGTGTTGTGTGCACGAGCACTGTGAACACGTACACGAGGATTGGTCTACTGCACTGTGTCCTGGTTTTCGATTTGGGTTCTTAACTGATTGGACACGTTTGTGTCCACTTTGGTGGACACAAACACATTGTATGACACGTACACTATAGGTATTTACTTTACCAACCATTGGTTTGCAATTTAGTTTAATTTCGTTAATGAATTCTCAATTTCCCAATTTTTCCTGATACCTAAATATCAGTCACATTTCTTCACTGTTTTTCCAGATTTTAATATGAATTTTGACATCGAATTTGATCTATTTTTTACTGTTAAATAGTATGGTTTAAACCCTAATGTGGTACACCTATATGTGTTCTAATTGTGTGTCGAAATTGGGATGAATTGGTTTTGGTTTGGGGCTTAAATCTGAGAGTAAATGTTTGGACTGAACTGGGTTCCTATTTCTTCACTGTTAGTTCATTCCCCCCCTTAACTGAGTTTTAATGAACTGAATTAATAAATTTTCAATGTATTAATCTGAGTATGTTTGGACTGAACTGGGTTTTGTGGACTGATTTCCTTCATTCCTTCTTAATGTAAACTGTGAAATGATTCTTCAATGTGGAATCTGAACTGAAATGAATGTTTGTTCATGAGTTATGTAATAGCCTATGGCTGAACCGAAGTGTGTTGTTTAAATAGTTTACTGATTTTTTCCTTCATATTGCCACTGATTTTCATAATGTATTGCCACTGTTTCTTTCACAGATTTCATATGGCTGTGCACACTGATTTTAGGTTCACATATCACACACTCATTTGATATCAATGTGTACACTGGTTTCACTCTCTCATATCACACACACACACCCCTTCATGCCTCACTAGCACACATACAAGTTCACACCTATGTATCACTCACTCTCTTGACACCTCACTTCACTTATGACACAGACACACATGTACACCACATCCCTTCCTATTCTCAATGTAAATATATATGTGAAATGTATATATAGATAATAAATTTATATTGTAGGTATACCTATATTCTAATGTGTGTTACCATACTATATTAATATGAGTATATATAAATATGTTTGTATGGTATACATATAATAGCCTATATGTTATGTGTAGGCTATATTATATTATATAGCTATGTCAATATGTGTAAAACCTCTAAATTTCTACTATATTTTAGTACTGATTTTTTTTTTGTTTTGTATTTATACGTCACATAGTCGTATTGTACGTCACGTGCAAATTTGCTCTTTCATATTTGCTCGTCGAGTGAAAATTTCGCGCGAGGTACATATTTTGAAAAAGTTTTATTTATGGGATTTATTAATATAGAAGACATATATTTTATTTCAATATAGCATAATTAAATATTTTATTTTGGTTAAAGGTATATTTATATGAATATTATTGTGCATACCTATTTTCGTAAATATTTATTAGTTATTTTAAACAATAGTACAATTTTTGAAATTAATTATTTTATTATTTATGAAAATGGTATTCGAGATATTTATTCATAATACTAGTATAAATTGTAACTTAGAAATTTATATTCTATTTGCATGCGATTGCATGAATTTAATATTTTAATTTTTGAAATTTTATCTCAATTCAGTAAAAGATATATTTTCATATTTGATGTTTAAATAATTATGGTGATTTTCGAAATTATTATTATTAGTATTTTTGGAAAATATATTTTAAAATTTATTGTGGCAATTTAAATTTTGATTTGATTTTATGGAATTATCTAATAATATCTATATTTGAAAATTTATTTATCCTATTTGATTTTAAACTAAAAGAATTTAATTAAATTTAAAATTTGATTTATATTTGGATTTGGATTTGCTTGATTTTAAATTAATATGATATTTATCTATTGGGTTTTAAATCAATTCTAATCCTTATCCAACTGGGAATTCCCACATCCTATAAATAGGCAGGTACTCCACCTCATTATTTTCTCCACAAAATTTTCCATAAATATATGTGTGTGCATCGTGTCTGTGTTTCTCCGTCCAATTATTATTCCAATTTTTTTTTACAGTTACATAAATTTCTCTGTCGGACACACCCCCGACACAATCAAATCCTTTTTCTAGCCTAAAACTCTAGCTCAGCCTCGCTGTAACCACCCGCTCCTCTCCCCGTCCTGCCGATAGTCATCACCACATCCGGCCACCTCCTTCAACGCATCCAGCAACTCACCCCCGTCATTGCCCACAACTCCCTCGACTAAACACGAACCACCATCATCCCCTCGCCTCGTCCATCACCACCACATCACCATGGCTACCACCACCCGACTAGCCAATACCACTGTCGCCGAACAAATTCCGGCCAACCAACATCACCAGTCTACATCCTCCACCACCATCCCGTCCACTTCCTCCGACATCATCAGCCTTCGCCAACACAGACCCCACACCCCCGCCGAAAAACCCGAATAAATAAAATAAAAGAAACACCACCGCCATCTCACCTGAAACCGCATCCGCCGATCCCGACCCGTGTCCGTCGTCCTCCGTGCAAAGCTACCGCGGCGTCCAGTCTTCGACCCCCATCGCGCAGGCCAGCCCCCGTCTCCGCCGCTGCATCCCGAAGCAGCCACCGGCATGTCCGCCACCGTGCGCTGGAGCGGCACCACGCCAACACCGCGCATGCACCGCTCTCCGCCGCGCCGTTCTCCCGCGACCGCATCTCCGTTCCGCCTTCTTTTCCGGCCGCGACCGCATCCCAGCGCCTCCGCAGCCCCCGCGCCGCGCCACCGCGTGGCAGCACATCTGCCCAGCCGCCCTCCACTTTCGGCCACCGAAACCCTCGCCCGGCCGCGCGCTCGCGTACCCCTCCTCCGCCTTGGCCGCCTGCGCGCCTCTCCGCAAACTCCGCCCAAACCGACGGAGCCCTCTCACCGACCCCCTTTCTCCCGAGCCATCTCCTCCGCCCACACCCCCGGAGCCACCCGCGGCCACCATTACCTTGCCGCCCGACCCATCGCCGCCCTCGCCTTCCCCGCGTCCGCCACAGCCTCACCCTCCGCTCTCGCTCTCCCTCCGCCGATCGACCTGGCTGGCGCCGCCCCTCCGTTCGAACCCTCCGCCTTCCTCCTCCCACTCTCTCTCCGGGTCGCCGCCTCTCCCCCCCAAAACCCCCTACTCCGGCTGTTCTCCTTCCCTCTTTCTCCTCTGGCTCACTCTTCATTCTCTTTTGATTTTTTTTTGTTATGTTTTTTTTTCTCGAGAAGAATAGCAGCAACTGCTGCATGTTATTTTTATTATTTGTTTTTTTTAGTATATGTTATCTTATTATTATTATTATTATTATTATTATTATTATAAATTGTTATAAATTTTATTAATATTGTTAATATTATTTTTTATTATTATTATTTTTAGTATTATCCATTACTATTACTATTATTGTTTACATTATCATTTATATTGTATGAATTATTGTTAAAGGTATATATGTTATTATTATTATTTATATAAAATTTCAGTACATATTTGTATATATATATATGTATTAATATGAGAATATCATAACATTACTTTTTAGTACTTGTTACCATTATTATTATATGTTATTTATCCAAAAATATTTTGACCATAGAAATATAGTTATCAAATTATTAAACCATTTTCTAATATTTTCAAAAATAATTGTCTAAACTATTGTACCAATAAAATATAGCTTTCTATCTGAATACGCTATTTTAATAAGCTTAGAGTTTTTGCTTGGAAGTGACTTTTATAAATACTTATCTAAAGACTATTTTTACTAATAATATATATTTTCCAAGTACTATAAATGATTTCCTAAAAATCGTGTGTATATTATTTAATCAACTTCCTTCGATTATCACCGTAACCATGACCAATCCTGCCATTTCCTATTCCCTCGCCAATTCTGAACTTCATCCGGTTGACCCTAACTAAATTAACCATCTTGGACCCAATGGAACTGTCCGTGCCACCACCCGATGTCACCTTACGTAGTTGTATCATCGAAGTAGATCTTGTGCCACCTTTATTCTACCACACCAGGCAGCTCACCAGGCGACTCAACAGGCAAGTATACCTTGCTAATTAACTGTCAATTATTTATTTTTTGCATTATTTACTTTGTCTCATATTGTTAGTTTCCTTTGTTATAAACTGCGCGTCCAAGCCACACTTGGGTGCAAGCGACTCTATTAGTCGTTTTATTTTACTATATGCATGTTAACTTAGTTGTAGTGGACTACCCTCCTATTGCGGGATATTTTTATATCTTCGCTGGCCATGACACTTACACTACACGGTTTGAGGCATTTTATTAGGGGCACGACTTATGGACAGGCCCTCTCTAAAGTCGTGTGACGGATAGATGATCGTAACTGCTATGACTAGGGTTTTAGAGACTCAAGCAGTTACAAAACTAGACGAGCCATGGACATGACTTGAACAGTGTGGGAAATATTGGGGGAGGACAGTCGCTAGTGCGTATGGAAAGCCAAACAGGTAAACCACAGTCTCCGGATGGAACTGTGGCGATATATTTACAGATATCCTCTGACGTTTTGGACGTTACGGCCGGATACAGATGACTGGATGCCAGTTACGTACACATAGCCTAAAATCCCACCCATACGCATGAAAGTTGTCCTCTAAATTGCACATTAGGCGGTTAGAATCTCCTTTGCATATTTGTGTCTAGAATAGTCTTTTATATATTATTTTATTCTGACAGTTCATATTAGCATGTTCTTCCTGTATCTTGCTACGTCCGTCTGAGGACCTGGTTTTTCCCCAGGTGTGTGTTCATGTCTTCCGCAGGTATCCTAGCCAAGGCTGTGGTCTTCTCCATTCCTTCGAAGACGATTGTGCTTGGTTCATCTTGCCATCTTATTGATCGATTCTTGTACATTTCTTTTATTGAGATAGTTGATAGTGGACTTTGTCTCTGCCCAACGATTGTACCATAAATATTCAAGTTGATTTTATATTATTATTCTTTTCATTGTGGATGAGATTTAGTTTATCTTGGATTACTACATTTTACAGCTTATGTATTTATACGAGGCCCACGTACTTCGTATGTATACAGCTGGCATGTCTACATTTCTAGTCCTACGTATTTTGGGACTGGGGCGTTACATGTTTTTGTGGTGGCCCATGCAGGTCTAGATAAATTGTTTGGTAGCTTTACCGTACCAAGCAAGCCTGCGTGTAGGATTAGAGTCTAGGATCTCATCCACATACTTGACCGCCTTCTCCTCGAGTTGTATCTTGCTTGATCCCTTCTATCGTGATTCGTGCCCTTCTTTCGTGCTTGATAGAGATTAATAGGGTAACCCATACTAGGTGGACATGATCCATTGTTCCATCACCCTACTAGTTAGCTCTTGTAAGTTGGGTAGAATGCCTCATGACCTAGCATAAGACTTCATCCTTATGACTCATCATAGTAGATACTAAGTGGATTGCCTAGACTATAAATTTTTAAAGACCATACCTTATTGGTCGACCAAAGCCTTAGACAATGAGACAATAGGTCGACTGTATAGGCACCAAACAAAACTTAGATTCTTAAGTAGTTCGAACTAATTCTAGTTTCTTTCAATAATAATCTCACGTGTCTATATTTTACCATCTTGACTAAATGTTGCTACTATAGCCTAGTTTTGCAAGTTTAACCGTTATCAAACTTGTTCAAGACACATGCTATTGAGCGCGCGCTCACTAACATATTGTCTAATCAGAACCGGTGCATGATGGTCTGATCAACCGAGTGCACTTTGGTTCGCTTTTATCTATCGTTCTACGTGGATGGGGACATAGTTAAACTTGTCCTCTAGGGTCCCATCCGCGACAGCCTTGGCAATTCTTTTTGAATTACTCACTCGCCTTTGAACCACATATTGGTATTCGAAAACAACTTCTTTGGACTCATATTGGTTCTTGTCTTTTATTTATTTAGACGAAGACTCGTACCTAATAGATAGACCCAAAGTATCACCTTTAGTTATCCCCCCAACTATTGCCAAAATAGTTAGCCACCGACCGACCGATGGGACTATATCCCCATCTCGAGTTACTCGTCCTTTCCCTTGACCCTAGATTCATTGTCGCGACCATCATTCACTCCCTAAATTAAATTCATGATTTATTTCCGTAGTTATCGAAGTCACGATTTTCTAATGCATGTTTTGAACGTCGTGATTTGATTGTTTCTCATTGATATACCCTTGTACCCTCTCAACCCCCTACTCATTTTTATTTCGAGAACGAAATTCTTGTAAGTTGGGTAGGATGTAAAGCCCCTAAATTTCTACTTTAGTACTGATTTTTTTTGTTTGTATTTATACGTCACATAGTCGTATTGTACGTCACGTGCAAATTTGCTCTTTCATATTTGCTCGTCGAGTGAAAATTTCGCGCGAGGTGCATATTTTGAAAAAGTTTTATTTATGGGATTTATTAATATAGAAGACATATATTTTATTTTAATATAGCATAATTAAATATTTTATTTTGGTTAAAGGTATATTTATATGAATATTATTGTGCATACCCATTTTCGTAAATATTTATTAGTTATTTTAAACAATAGTACAATTTTTGAAATTAATTATTTTATTATTTATGAAAATGGTATTGGAGATATTTTATTCATAATACTAGTATAAATTGTAACTTAGAAATTTATATTCTATTTGCATGCGATTGCATGAATTTAATATTTTAATTTTTGAAATTTTATCTCAATTTAGTAAAAGATATATTTTCATATTTGATGTTTAAATAATTATGGTGATTTTCGAAATTATTATTATTAGTATTTTTGGAAAATATATTTTAAAATTTATTGTGGCAATTTAAATTTTGATTTGATTTTATGGAATTATCTAATAATATCTATGTTTGAAAATTTATTTATCCTATTTGATTTTAAACTAAAAGAATTTAATTAAATTTAAAATTTGATTTATATTTGGATTTGGATTTGCTTGATTTTAAATTAATATGATATTTATCTATTGGGTTTTAAATCAATTCTAATCCTTATCCAACTGGGAATTCCCACATCCTATAAATAGGCAGGTACTCCTCCACATTATTTTCTCCACAAAATTTTCCACAAATATATGTGTGTGCATCGTGTCTGTGTTTCCCGTCCAATTCTTATTCCAAATTTTTTTTACAGTTACATAAATTTCTCTGTCGGACACACCTCCGATACAATCAAATCCTATTTCTAGCCTAAAACTCTAGCTCAGCCTCGCTGTAACCACCCGCTCCTCTTCTCGTCCTGCAGATAGTCATCACCACATCCGGCCACCTCCTTCAACGTACCCAGCAACTCCACCCCCGTCATTGCCCACAACTCCCTCGACTAAACACGAACCACCATCATCCCCTCGCCTCGCCCATCACCACCACATCACCATGGCTACCACCACCCGACTAGCCAATACCACTGTCGCCGAACAAATTCCGGCCAACCAACATCACCAACCTACATCCTCCACCACCATCCCGTCCACTTCTCCCGACATCACCAGCCTTCGCCAACACAGACCCCACATCCCCGCCGAAAAAACCCGAATAAATAAATAAAAGAAACACCACCGCCATCTCACCTGAAACCGCATCCGCCGATCCCGACCCGTGTCCGCCGTCCTCCGTGCAAAGCCACCGCGACGTCCAGTCTTTGACCCCCACCGCGCAGGTAAGCCCCCGTCTCCGCCGCTGTATCCCGAAGCAGCCACCGGTGTGTCCACCACCGTGCGTTGGAGCGGCACCACGCCAACGCCGCGCGTACACCGCTCTCCGCCGCGCCGTTCTCCCGCGGCCGTATCTCCGTTACGCCTCCTTTTCCGGCCGCGACCGCATCCCAGCGCCTCGGCAGCCCCCGCGCCGCGCCACCGCGTGGCAGCACATCTGTCCAGCCGCCCTCCACTTCCGGCCACCGAAACCCTCGCCTGGTCGCGCGCTCACGCACCCCTCCTCCGCCTTGGCCGCCTGCGTGCCTCTCCGCAAACTCCGCCCAAACCGACGGAGCCCTCTCACCGACCCCCTTTCTCCCGAGCCATCTCCTCCGCCCGCACCCCCGGAGCCACACGCGGCCACCATTTGCTCGCCGCCCGACCCATCGCCGCCCTCACCTTCCCCGCGTCCGCCACAGCCTCACCCTCCGCTCTCGCTCTCCCTCCGCCGATCGACTTGGCCGACGCCGCCCCTCCGTTCGAACCCTCCGCCTTCCTCCTCCCTCTCCCTCTCCGGGTCGCCGCCTCTCCCCTCCAAAACCTCCTACTCCGGCTGTTCTCCTTCCCTCTTTCTCATCTGACTCACTCTTCATTCTCTTTTGATTTTTTTATTTTTTTTTTGTTATGTTTTTTTTTTTACTCGAGAAGAATAGCAGCAACTGCTGCATATTATTTTTATTATTTGTTTTTTTAGTATATGTTATCTTATTATTATTATTATTATTATTATTATTATTATTATTATTATTATTATAAATTGTTATAAAATTTATTAATATTGTTAATATTATTTATTATTATTATTATTTTTAGTATTATCCATTACTATTACTATTATTGTTTACATTATCATTTATAATGTATGAATTATTGTTAAAGGTATATATGTTATTATTATTATTTATATAAAATTTCAGTACATATTTGTATATATACATATGCATTAATATGAGAATATCATAACATTACTTTTTAGTACTTGTTACCATTATTATTATATGTTATTTATCCAAAAATATTTTGACCATAGAAATATAGTTCTCAAATTAGTAACCATTTTCTAATATTTTCATAAATAATTGTCCAAACTATTGTACCAATAAAATATAGCTTTCTATCTGAATACGCTATTTTAATAAGCTTAGAGTTTTTGCTTGGGAGTGACTTTTATAAATACTTATCTAAAGACTATTTTTACTAATAATATATATTTTCCAAGTACTATAAATAATTTCCTAAAAATCGTGTGTATATTATTTAATCAACTTTCTTCGATTATCACCGTGACCATGACCAATCCCGCCATTTCCTATTCCCTCGCCAATTCTGAACTTCATCCGGTTGACCCTAACTAAATTAACCATCTTGGACCCAATAGAACTGTCTGTGCCACCACCCGATGTCACCTTACGTAGTTGTATCATCGAAGTAGATCTTGTGCCACCTTTATTGTACCACACCAGGCAGCTCACCAGGCGACTCAACATGCAAGTATACCTTGCTAATTAACTGTCAATTATTTATTTTCTGCATTGTTTACTTTGTCTCATATTGTTAGTTTCCTTTGTTATAAACTGCGCGTCCAAGCCACACTTGGGTGCAAGCGACTTTATTAGTCGTTTTATTTTACTATATGCATGTTAACTTAGTTGTAGTGGACTACCCTCCTATTGCAGGATATTTTTATATCTCCGCTGGCCATGACACTTACACTACACGGTTTGAGGTATTTTATTAGGGGCACGACTTATGGACTGGCCCTCTCTAAAGTCGTGTGACGGATAGATAATCGTAACTGCTATGACTAGGGTTTTAGAGACTCAAGCAGTTACAAAACTGGACGATCCATGGACATGACTTGAACAGTGTGGGAAATATTGGAGGAGGACAGTCGCTTGTGCGTATGGGAAGCCAAACAGGTAAACCACAGTCTCCGGATGGAACTGTGGCGATATATTTGTAGATACCCTCTGACGTTTTGGACGTTACGGCCGGATACAGATGACTGGATGCCAGTTACGTACACATAGCCTAAAATCCCACCCATGCGCATGAAAGTTGACCTTTAAATTGCACATTAGGCGGTTAGAATCTCCTTTGCATATTTGTGTCTAGAATAGTCTTTTATATATTATTTTATTTTGACAGTTCATATTAGCATGTTCTTCATGTATCTTGCTACGTCCGTCTGAGGACCTGGTTTTTCCCCAGGTGTGTGTTCATGTCTTCCGCAGGTATCCTAGCCAAGGCCGTGGTCTTCTCCATTCCTTTAAAGACGATTGTGCTTGGTTCGTCTTGCCATCTTATTGATCGATTCTTATATATTTCTTTTATTGAGATAGTTGGTAGTGGTCTTTGTCTCCGCCCAACGATTGTACCATAAATATTCAAGTTGATTTTATATTATTATTCTTTTCATTGTGGATAAGATTTAGTTTAGCTTGGATTACTACATTTTACAGCTTATGTATTCATACGAGGCCTACGTACTTCGTATGTATACAGCTGGCATGTCTACGTTTCTAGTCCTACGTATTTTGGGACTGGGGCGTTACAATATGTGTATTGTTTTAGATATAGATAATATCTTGTGTTTGTGATTTATGGTTGGCTTAGGCATGGTATTGCCTATTAGCCTATGGCCTAGTCTCTTAGCCTATGGCCTATGTGTGTGTCTGCTTGACTAGTTAGGCCTAGAATAGACTATTTAGACTTGTTTGACCTAGTTTTGACTTGTTGGACCTAGTTGACCATAGTTGACCTAGGTTTGACTTCTTGGTTGACCAAGGTTGACCAAGAGTTGACTTTGGCCTAGATTGACCTAGATTCATTTAGAATGCATTGAATTACATCTTGTTATCATTTTAGACTTGTTATGACTTGTGCTGTTCTGATTAGGAGCCAGACACCTCTCCTCGGACAGTACATTTCATCCGGACACTCAGATACAGGCGAGTACATTCTCTGATCATTTTATATTCTGCTTAGAATTATTTTCCTGCATTAAATTACTTTACTTGTTACTGTCACGTTGGTCACACGGATTGGTACTATATGGATCCCTTCTTGAGATGTTATCCCTTCAGGGAGCATCGGGTACTACATGTTCTGTGCGTTTCACTTACATGGCGTATCACTATGCTTCATTGGTTCATTGATCACTTGTAACATATACTCTTATGATCACAGAGTCTTCCTTGAATCTTTATCCCATTTATTGGGTTTTCTAGAATCCCCATTTATGGGACTTCCATGTACCACCCTTCGGGGGCCTTTGCATGGAATCATAACATAACCTGGTTGGATCCTTGTGTATTGATTGGGGGTACGGGGGAGTAGAAATAGACATGTGAATAATACCCAAGTAGTATCTCATCAGAATCATTCCATAGTGTCTCATCAGAATCATCCTATGCCATTTACATGTCTATATTGTACTCTGACTCACTAGCCACTGTTAGTTCTTTATTATAGTAGATATTTCTATTACAGTTCTCTCTCTGTTTACATACTGCATTCCTTCAGTACCTGTATCTTACTTTACTGTATGATTATATTTTCTAACCTGCTATGAACTGTTGAGATGTATTGTGCTCGCTCCTGTCATGACTGGACCAATTAAAAATATTATAGAGGACGAGGAGGAGGCCTGTGTGGATACCTTCTACGGGACAGATCTAGCTGACGACTTTGTCCTACTGCCTAGACTAGCTTAGTTAGGCCTTATCTTACTTATGTTGTCTTGAGACTAGTAGATAGACTTTATTTCTTTCTTGAGATCTGGGTTGTATATTCTTTCATATTCAGTAGCTGAGATCTTGTACTCTGGATATCTGTTGAGATGTTATCTTAGACTGTCTGATCATCTGTATTTTTCTTGAGTTCTATATCATATCGTGCTTTCTTCTTCCTTAGTTGTGATTGAGTTTACTTCTGCTATGTCACCCCCATTCGGGGAGTATAAACTGCTTAGAATTATATTGTTAGATGTTGTGACCTAGGACAGCGTTCTACCGCCGACACTGCGGCGTAGGCTGGGCGTTGTTACGTTCTCGTATCCTCACAGTGGGTGCGGGTCATAACACATTAACAAGAATCTAAATTGAAGTCCAATAATAATAAAAATATTGTAAATATATCAAGTAAAAGTTAAAAAAAATATTTTAAAAAAATCTAAATTTTGGGGGTTCATACACTGTGGCACGATTTTGCGGCACTGTAGTTCCTTGGGCCTTCAGTGTTACGGTTCTTCCGAGCTACTTGTATAGCATCACAAAATTGTTGGTCTGTTCCTGCGTCAAAGTTTTCTGCAGGGTACATTGTTCAGTTTTGTAACTGTCCTATTTATAGGAAGTTGTTGCTGGTAACTACCCCTCTTAATAAGAAGCCACTATCTGGTCTTCCGTCCACGTCTATAGTGGACGGTTACTAGTTTTAGGGAATTGCTTCATATTTAAGTAGCTTCCAACACTCTTTGCTGTTGAGAGAAATAAGAGAATTTCAAGAGAGTCACAAGAGAGAGGAATAAAGTTTTATCTCTAGTGTAGTGCCCCGTCCCGCTCAGTCAATCAGAGGAATCGAAATGCCGACGGTGTTCGGACTTAGCCTTGCAACGGCTTGCTCGGAGACATCGCTTGGTCGAGGCGACTCCTCGAATCAGCTGGGTGGCTTCGGTAAACTTGCCTCGGCTTGGCCTTTGCACTAATAAAACAAAAGTTTTCAAATGCACAAGTAGGCTTGATAATAAAAGAGACGAATCCACATAGCTAAGGGAATAATCCCAAGTTGGGTCGATTGAGTTAGAACATGGAAAAAGGTCCCACGGTCGGCTTAGAATCGTTGCACGGTGGCTTTGAAAATTGACACTCGGTCCTTCATCCCATGACTTGGGAGAAGAAAAGTTGGTCTTCGATACAAAACCATGAATTAGCCTAAGTCATAGGCGTCGTCCGCGTAAATGCTCGATAAAGCATACACGTTTTCTCGATGCAAGGCTTGGCATAGCCTTTGCTCGTTCCTCGGGTTAAGTTGTAGGCTCAATTAAGTTAGGCAAAGTTATACTGGTCGACCTAAGTCATTACAAGTACTGTCCCGCTCTTTCAGCGATTGTCAAGTTAAATTATCCCATGATCTCAAAGCCCGTCATATAAAGTATGACTTGGGCGATAGCGTCGCGTAGAACACGAGTTGGTTTAAGACACGAGCTACAGTTGGTTCAGTGGGAAGTTAGCCACGGTCTGTCGACACATAAGAAACACATTATGTTCAAGTTAAGTGGGAAGACTATGCAATAGCCATTCCCTGAGTTCAAATAATGTTAAGTCAGAGCGATGGTTGTTTGCCATCGAAAATGCAAAAAGGTTTTATTGACTAAAATTTTGGTATTTCAATTACAAACAAAACAGTATACAATGTAGGACTTTGACGTAGTCCTAGGAGTATACTTTTGTTTTTATCTAGGAACTATGTCGTTGGAGCGAGTGATAATGCATTGACTCCGTTGACGATCTGACGACGATCTTGAACTCTCTGAAGGTCTGGGTTGCTCTGGATGCCGGAGCGTTGCGAGGAGAAGCAGACGTTAAGTGTCTCTTCTGGCCTCTATGGATGTGCTTCTCTCTGTGTATGTATGTCCGTCCTTGTCTGTGTGTTTATGGTGAAGGAATGATCCTTCTATTTATAGATAGTAGGCTGGCTGCTCATGCACGCATATGTCGAATGCACATGGACGTAGGAATGTCACGTGGCTGATGCTGGCGGGGGCGCATGGTTGATGCGCCCTGGATTGAAGTTGAATCTGCTAGACTGCTGCGCTGGGCTGCGATGGAGCTGGCACATGGCAGTCGCAGAGATTTGGTTGTTGCTGAGATCTTGGGTGGTTAGCACCCATTCTTTGAACAGAACTGAGTCAAGGGACGCGTAGCGTATGCCTGTGGCTCAAAGATCTCGATTTTAGAGAAAAGTGATCTGTCAGAGTGCGTCTAGGATCGGGCGCATGGAGGCGACTTAGTCTATGAGTTGTAGGCATCATAGACGAGTCTGGGCGCATGGCTTTTGAGGCGCATGCAGAGCTTCGCATCAGGGTGTGCCTAGAATCAGGTGCAGGGGAGGCGACTTGGTCTCATGATCTTTAGGAGCCATAAGCAAGTCCAGGCGCATGGCTTTGGAGGCGCATGCATGGCCTAGTATTCTGTTGCTTGGGATCAGAAGTAAGCCGGGGGGCGCATGACCACCGGGGCGCATGCAGTCTTCTGGGCGTATGGCCACGTGGCACATATAAATGATCGGTCTGCCGCATGGCAATTCTTGCCGACCCAAGGTGTAATGATGGTGCTGACATCAGTGGCGCTTCGCTTTCTGCAGGGGCTGCTTGATTGGACATCTTCGGGAGACGTGTTGTCGCCTTTTGTCATTCAGCATTAAATGTTTGGATGGTGATAAGTTTGGAGAGGGTTGCATTAGTTAGTGCCAATCTAGGCACATCCATGGGGAGCACATGATATCGACGACACATCTGCCAATGTGTTGCATCCTCTTTGGTCCGCCTGTTGAGTTCTTCGAGGCGTTAATGGTTGCTTTGACTTAGCTGAATTTGAAGAGGCAGATTCATTGGCATTAATGCAAATTCATTGCACTAAATTCGGAGAGACTGCCACTTGGCGCATGAGTTTGATCTGCCCAGCCTATAAATAGCAGTGCGAAGAGAAGTTTGTTTCTCGTTTTACTTTTCTTCCCGAATGGAGATGAACTCGGTCGGTCCTCCTCCTTGGCGAGATATTGCATTATGGGTTGCCGATCTCCTCGTTCGAAGAAACTTTGACGATGAACAACTTCAGAAGACTGAGATGCGCCGAGTTGATATGTTCGAACCCCTTGCTGGCAGTATTCTTCTACGAAACGACATTGAGTGTCAAGTTGAATGTATGGTTTGGGTTTGATGTGCCCAAGCCTCATTGTGATGGAAGAGTCCCAGGCTGGCAGATGCGCCTGTGCATTGATGATGAAGTGATTCGCTCTGACGGGGCAGAGTGATGTGTTGGCAGAGCAATACGCCAGGCTGAGACGATGTGCCTAGCTGAGACATCAGAGTGATGCGCCTAGTTGAGTGTAAGCTGTTACAAAGTCTTCAATTGGCATGATGTCGGACAGGTGCAGTAGATTACAGTCGCTGGAACACAGACTGGCTTGGTAGTGGGGCCACAGTTTTGCGACAACAGCAGTTGATGGCGATCATAGCACAAGTATGTCCCGTGAGGGACGAGTTGTGCATGGTGGTCGTCTTTCCCGATCTACGTCTGTGAGGGATCACATTGCGTAAATCTTAAGGGAAGAGTTTCACATTTACACCCCCTTCAGGTAAATGGCAAGGCCAAGCTAGACTGTGAGGGATTACATTGCGTAAATCTGAATGTTGCAGCTCCTTGATCCAGTTCCAGCGCATGAAATGCACCCAGATCATAAGTAGGATAGCAACACATATTGCAACTTGAATCCACTTCATGCGCATCACCCAGGTGAGTGCATGGACTTAACATCGCAGTTGCCCAGCTAGACTTGGTTCAATACGCAGTAGATGCGCCCAAGCAGGACACAGGGACTTTGAAAGTCGACTCATTTCTAGCACAGGTGCGCCCGAGTCGACTCTGCACAGCCTACCATCAGCAGCGTGAATGATTTTTAGCGCATGCTTCTGGTTTGTTGTCGGCATAGCACATTCGAGGCGCATAGCCTGGGCTGCCTTAGATTTCTTTGTACTAGCCCGCGAAGGTGCATAGTACTCAGAATCTAATTATGCCTCGCCATAACAGCGAGTGAAGGCGCATGGCCTGTGCTGCCTTGGACTTCTTTGTACTATCCTAACTTTTCCTTGCCAATATGGCAAGGGAAGAACTTGTAGCCGATCTAGAAGAAGAAGAATCACTGTTGCAACTTTTTGTGGCTCGAACGGGCTCCCTGGACAACGGGCTCCCTTTTCTTTTCTTTTTTTATTTTTTGGTGCCATTTTCAAAGGAGGCAAAGAGGCTCTATATATAGAGTGGAATGCGACCTCTCTTCTTCTCCTTTCCGATATGGGATTAAAAGCAATATCCCTCTTTTTCATGCTTCTATAATGGTTAGTCGCCGAGAGGAATATGTCGGGACTGTAGGTCAGTCGCCGAGGCAACCCTGGTTTGGGCTCTGGAAGAGTAGTATGAAAAATGGAAGAAGTAAATGAATCGATTTAATAACAAATCCCAATGATACCCTAATATATATATATATATATATATATATATATATATATATATATATATATACCTTATTAACATAACACGGTTATTGGACGACTTGTCGACAAGGGGTATTTTTACTGTTTTTTCGGATCGGAAAGCCTTGGGCCGGGGGACCGATGCCGGCCATAGAGGAAACGGGGTAATAGTCGAGCTGAGTATGCAGCAACCGGTAGTTCGGAGACTTGCATCGGAGATCGCTACTTGCGGTGCAAGGATCCCGTTTACCAGGCTATGTCCAGAATGGCTTATTAATGCCAGAGACCTGTGGGTAATACACCTAATACAAATTATTATCAACTAACAGGGAAGGTGATAGTAAGTTTTGTGTAAACATGCCACGAGTGGTGTTGATAAGATATGTGTGCACGGCTTGCACCATGGTTTAAGAGCCTAGGACTTGGCTATAGCAAGGACCCGTGCTTCGACACGAGATGTGGCATCGAGCGTTAGGTCCTCGACATAGAGTTGCATAAGTAAGATTTGAGTTATTTCGAGTTAAGTCGAGAAGGGCCGTAGGGCAGGTTTGGTGAAGTTACGATGAGTTGCAGGACACGACCTCAAAATACGAGGTACGGTCACGCTGTCATAACACAAGTATGGGTAAGTCAGTAAGTGGCGAGGCACTGCCTCAAGGAGGTAGCATGATCACATGGAAATGGAGTCTTACCGAGTAGTTGCGTCTTTGATTACGGGCCAAAAGGCAAGCACGACTTGATAGGTTAACGTTGATGCAAGCACGGGATGGTCTTGAGACACAAAATAGGCCAAGGCGTCTGTCTTAAAACCGATCCTAAGATAAGAGTAGTAAGACAATCATAAAGGGACTATGTTACACAAATTAAATCAAACGTATCAGTTTTGTATGGGTGGGCGAGGAGCTCATTCCCCCAGTACAGTTGAGTACTGACACCCACACAGTATTTATGTGCAGGCACAATGTCACGCCCCAGAACCAGAATACTGGAGAGCGGGAGAATGACTCAGCCAGCTACATATTACGGGTAGATGAATACCGTATAATACGATCAATGCTGTCTAACAAGACGAAGGGGTACATACTACATGAAAGTCTCCCTATGGTCACTTTACATCTATTGTCTCAATCATTCAAACAAGAAACAGAAATAGAGAACATGTAAGATAAAGCAGTGAGGCGTCCCAAACGCTCAGTCAAAATGTTCTTGATATCTGGCTTTACAAAAACATAGCCAGAGGACGTAGCAAAGTATACACAATTGTTTATCAGCTGTGGCCTGACTTTAGTTACAATTTTGCAAAAGTAAGTACAAGACAATCCGACTAACATGTCGGTGCCAAACGGCAAGGTATAAAGTAAGTAACAAAACGAGCGAGGAAGTAAGGAACCCACTCGAGTCCTCCTGCGATCATTCCCCTAGTATTGACCATCTTGGAGGTAGAAGTAAGCTGAGTCCTCGGGGACCGGCTCTAAATCTGGCCATGCAAAACCAGAGAGGTTAGACCTCTAATAGCAAGTACCCGCAAGAAAGCACGATATGAGAAGTTAGAACCAGTAACTAAGAGAATATAATAATAGATCTCTGCTTGCTACTGGGATTCACATAACGTCACGACACTTCGAACCAACCTCCCAACCAAATAAGGACAGAAGTTGGCCCGTCATGTCCTGACATTCGGATCATCTCAGTTAGGTAACAGAGTAGGTACAGTACACAACAAGTCAACTTAAGCGGCCATGCAACTACTACGACTTGCTATTGTGAGTTCTAAGTTATCCTAGAATTATGCAATTAGGGATTCCTCAGTTCTTATTATGTACAAGCAAGGCTAGTCTATCCAATCAATCAATTGTGCCAATCATGTATTTAGACGAGTCCCAACGGGACGCCCGTCGTTAGTATACCATATACAATAAATATATAAACAGATACCGCTCCCTGCCCGTGTGGCAGATTTGCAGTATCTGTGGGAACCAGCCGGCCTGTCGGGCACTTATTAGTCCCGAAGAGGGCTGCCATGTAAGAACTCGGAAATCCGTTCTCTCCATGCATTCATTATTTTATTTAACTTAATAGCCTCTATTTAAGTGAAGTCCCATGCCGTGGATCATGGTCATTCAAATGAGTACTTTCGTACGGGGTATGATATGCACTTCTACAACGATACCCGTACGGTTAGGTTATAGGTCTTACATAGCGTAATGCAACAATCAAAACCAACCATAGAATAATCTTGCCTTGACCATAAAGTACACATACTGCTTTTGTAAAATAAATAAATAAATAAACTGAAGCCTGCATGTATCTGTATGCCAATATTTGGGATCAGTCAGTCGATTTCAATAGTTCATAATGAACGTGTCTCATTCATTCAATTCAATAAGACGACTAGCCAGCCTCTTAGTTCCAACTAGGAACGCATGATCAATTTACTAAATCAAGATAACAATCCCTGTTGATTAATGTCAAGACAATAATTAGTGTTAATAAATGCAATCACATCAACGTTAATAAATGTCAATCAATGTCAATTTGGAACAAGAATCAGCCAAAAAGGCACTAGGGTCAGAGTTCATGCGGCTCGTGAGACTTGGGTTTCATGCGGCTGGACAAGGGTGATTCCATGCGGCCGGAACAGAGTAGTCCTTTGCGGCCAAATTAGCAAAGCCTTATGCGGCTATAAACTAAAGGGGTCTCATGCGGCTAATTAAGTCAGGGTCCCTATGCGGTTAGGATAAGTCATGCACACAAGGGCCAAACGGCAATGAGTATATGGCTAGAGAAAATAGGGCTATGCGGCTAGATAAGTCATGAAGCTCATGCGGTTTAAAGGAGCTGGGTCCCATGCGGCTGAGAATACACGCAGCTCATGCAGCTGAGAATGGTCAGCGCCATACGGCGGTGGGTTAAACTGAGTTCATGCGGCTGAGTAAGTGTAAGCCTATATGCGGCTGAGAGATCTCGTGCTCATGCGGCTAGGATATATATATATATATATAAACTTCATGCGGTCGGAAAGTCGACGGTTCATGTGGCTAATTAAGTCCAAGCTTATGCGGCTAAGAATGTAACATGCGGTCGGGCGCTGCATGCGGCCGAAACATTCGTGCGGCCAGATACTGCATGCGGCTCAAGAATGACTTGCCGCATGAAAACTCATGCGGCTGAGTACTGCACTTCTTCTCCACTAATCCGAGAAGAACAACCATGAAGACCTTACTTCTAAGCTCCATAAATCCTTCATTCCAAGCCCAAATCTGAACTTTCATAGGTCAAAACGGGGTAGAACGAAATTCTCTACAACATGGAACCATCAAAACTTGAAGAATAACAAAGTTACTTGATCAAGACCTAAGAAATCCGAAAATGCATTAAACTTAGATCTACATGAAATGAACCCTGGAAATTGTAAATACTAAATATTAAAGAGACTTAGAATCAATTAAGGAAGATGATAGAACAACAAAAATGGAGATCCATCAAGAAGCAAGTTGGCACTTGCCTAGGCGGCTGGTAGGTGGGGAAGAGTTTATGAGGAAAAAGTGTAAGAAGTAATGGTGAAGTAATGAAGAGAGAGAAAGGAATGGGCTTTAAATGAAGGTGGTGGTAGGTGGGGGTTTGTTTCGGTTCATGATGAACCAACATACTTAAATCAATCCAAACCGAGCCCAAAGCAAAGCTAAAGCAGAGTATGAAAGCAGAAAATAAAACGCAGAAATAAAATTGCAGGAAATTAATTAACATGAAATTAAAGGGGTTTAATTACAGAACAATGCATAATAAATATTAAATAAATATATTAAAGCAGTACATGCAGTAAAATACATATTCCGGGAACGGAAAGTGACATCTCTACCCTCCTTAGAAAAATTCCGTCCTCGGAATTTCTAATCCAAGCAGGATAGGAATATCAAACTAAGCTAATCTAGGTATAAAAATTTGAGCAAACAATCATTCTTCAATGTTAACTAGCAGATAACATATCTATATTAACAATCTACGATATCAAGTAGTTCTATCCATAAGGTGACAAGCATGAGGGTTTAAGACAATCAAGATACATAGAAAGAAATATACCTTGTAAGTCAAACAGGTGTGGATACCGTGATCGGATATCATCCTTACGTTCCCACGTTGACTCTCCTAAAGAGTGATGACCCCAAGCAACCCGGACAAGGCTAATTGTTCGGTTCTTGAGTATCTTCTCTCTTCGGTCCAAAATAGACACGGGCTGTTCCTCGTAAGACAGGTTGGTACCAACAACCAGCTCAGAATGGTCAAGGATATGGCTTGGGTCCGATACATACCTACGTAACTGAGATACATGAAATACATCATGTACCTTTCGTAACGAAGGTGGAAGGGATAAACGATAAGCAACATCGCCTATCCTATTAAGGATAGCAAATGGGCCCACGTATCGTGGACTCAACTTCCCGCGAACGCTAAATCTAATGACCCCACAGGTAGGTAAGATCCGCAAGAACACGTGGTCCCCAACAAAACTCTATTGGCCTACGATGCTGGTCCCCCAA
>JANAVB010035652.1:0-107884 GCA_029216955.1 Iris pallida | reverse complement strand
AACGTCACTTTCGTATCTCGAGCATTATAATAATCCCATGCTCGGCCCCATCTATCAAAAACCCTTTTCTTGAAGGCACGTGATAGCATTTCCCATATGGAATTGGTCATACCCAAATTGCCAAGCAAATTGACTGGGAGATATGGCTCTAAATAACATTCATCTTCAAACCGATACACCAAATAGGACAGTCGAATTGTCTTCAACCACTCAAAAGCTGCACGGCTCAGAGGATGCATCTTCGAGTCAATCATATTGTCGGCATTTGTTCGTATCCAGCAGGGGATGGTATAATAAAAGTTCCATCCTTTGTTCAAGTTCAGAGCATATCTACAATCTCTCAGAGCAGTGAATTTCCACTTACTATGAGAGTATCTCCGTAAAAAGCTGTCGTCGACCGGTCCCATGCCGGGGTCCATCAAAGTGGATGGTGAAGGAGCAACCACCCAAATAGATATGTATATGGTATTTCCAACCGAGGAAATTCTTTTTCACCCTTGGATTTCAGCATCAGATCGACGTACCGAAGACCCATTCAACTTACAAGTCATCACTGACAAAAGATCCATCTTATAGCCGAAGACTAATCTAACGGCAGCAAAAGAACACCACGATGGAAGCGGTCTACAGCACTGGATCCCGGGACTACAAACCGACGGAGCCAATGTGTCAAAAACCCTGCTAATTGGGCTTCTTTTGACATAGATCTATATCCTACTCTCAAAAAACTTTCGAGAGTATCTCCTTTCTTCAAAGGAGGACATTGATGATCATCCTTCATCTCTTTATCAAAATTGCCACTTTCTTCATCAACTTCATCACTTCTGTGTTGCTCAATGGCCTAAAGAAGTCAGATAGCATCTATCATGTTCCTTGGTCTTCGGTTCTTTAATGTGGTTAAGGAACAGATAAGGTAACCATTTCGAGGAATAGCAAGTGTTTGATGTAGCACTTTTATAGAACAGAGAACAGATTTTATAATGACATAGCAGTTCCTCGAAGACTGCTACCATTTCTGCATTCTCTCTCCGGAGTCTGTCCAACTCATCATTGGTAGGGACAAATTCTTCATATGGGGCATCTTCCATTGGCAAGTAAGAGATGTACTACATCTCATGAAGTGCAAACCCGATTTCTTCGCTGGGAGTCATAAAGGTCCCTGTTCTATAATTGTACCTCTCTGTTAGAGCCAAGAACATGTGCGGGTTCGGAGCAAAACCATAGACAGTGGCATGTACTGCTTGGTACAAATGATTTGCTGAAGTTTATTTTCAAACTTGGTCAGAATCCAATTTGCTATGCAGCTCCATCTCTTAAAATTTGGATTCACTAATCCAGTTAGTCTGATGTCCTTCTCAGGATATTTTCCTTCAACCTTCGCAAACTCATTTGCGAAAATTGGAGTTCTGACGGGCATTAACAAGGAAGAATTCTCCGACGGAATACAACCGGGTTTCAGACCTCTCAACAAGACACTGTACCGTTCTGAGGAGCTGTAGAACATATCCTTCTTGCTCGGCCCCTTCTTCACAAAATCCTTTCTGGACGGGCATCTTGGAACGGTGTAAGGTTCCATTCCATCTTCCTCGGATAGCTCGCATGAGCATACCGGGATAAGGGGAGGCAGCGTGGAACATTTGGTATCGAGAATGATTTATCTGTCTGATGGACAATCCTTTCTTCCATCCTTGGTCTCGGTTGAGAACTTTTCTCAAAAGCTTCACCGAACAGGAATAATGGCTTCTTATGAATGACAGCGTCTGCTGACTCCAGAGGTTGTCCGTTCATCAAACATTGCAGTGTCTCATTATCTTGGGATATCAAAATGGCCTGACGGGAGGTTGGCAGATCGTATTGAGGATAGTGCACATGTGATAGGTCCTCTTTATATTCTGATTCTGAAAGGGTCCCTACGAAGTTCTCATATTCTGGATCTTCTCTAGTATTTACTGCATCAGACAGAGAAAACAAAAAAATTCAGTATAAGTCAAGTCAAAGATTCAGTTTACGCAAATTGCGAACATCAGATTGCGCAAATCAGATTGCGCAAACAATCAGATTGTGCAAACAAACGGTCATCAGTTTGTGCTGACAGTCTCGCACAAATCAGTAAGTTGCGCTGACTTTTGTCAGCGCAGTTCAACCGATTGCGCAGAGAGTCGTCCTTCATAAAAATGAAGAATGAACTGATTTGTGCAACCAGAACCCTAAAAAGGGTGGCGCAGTATGATCCCATCTCTAAAAAGAGATAGATTCTGAAAGGATGAGTGAAATCAAAATCCTAAAAAGGGGTTTTGATTAGGTCATCTACCTATCATTGCTGGATGAGCAGTTTCATGGCGTGAAGCTCGTCGCGCAGCCCTAGCCGATGACTCGGCGGGGGCCTTGCCCTTCAGCGGCAGAGGATAGTCGGGGAGCCATTGAGATCGTCGGAGAAGAAAGGAAGAAAGAGCTCAGAAATTTTTTTCTCAAGTGCACGAAAAAGCAAGTAAAGAACACTTCGAAGGTATTGAAGAACTATTTATAGTTTTTCAAATCGAAACGGCCGCCTTAGATTGCGCATAAAAAATAGGGCTAATCCCTCAGATTGTGCAGACAGCTCACTACATGCGCAAATTGATTTCAAATTCGAAATTCAAAGTATTTCGAAATTTTAAATAAATTCAACTTTCGAAAACTTTGAAGGGGGTCTTGTAGGTCCTAAAAAATCAAGTTGCACACATCAACAAAGTCAGAAAATCAAGAAATACAACTTTCAGATGAACTGCGCAGACATCAGATTGCGCATCCATCGGATTGCGCATACTAGATTGTGCACACTCCCAAGCGCGCAGGCTGACGTGGCAGATCATCATCATTACCTGACACAAATCAAATCTTCTGACAGCTAACAGCGCGGAGAACGAAGCGGCCATTCGTTTAATCGTGCAGCATGGCGCTCGAGGACAGCTGGCAGCGCAATCTATGTTGGCGTAATTTATGTTGGCGTAATCCATTTTCTGCGAGTTCAAGTTGGCGTAATCCAAAACCAGCGCAATTCAGTATGCGTTCTATCAACACAAATGACAAAAAATCACGTGGCATTCATGCCATCAATTGCTCATTTTGTGGCAACTGTCTATGCACGATCATGCGCATTTCAATCAAATGATGCCATGTGTCCAAGACAGTTGGCCCATGATCCAATAACTGTCTGCGGAGTCCATTGTTGCGCAATCCATCATGCGCAGTCCAGAATAACTAAAAGTTAGTTATTTTTCTGTAAAACCCCTAAATTTCTACTATTATTTTTTTATTATTATTAAACTTGCATGGATTTAAAATTTTGTATTGTACGCCACGTAGTCGTATTATACGTCGCGCACGAAATTTTGTTTTTCAAAATTGCTCGACGAGTGCGAATATGTGCGAGCGTACATATTTTTGAAAATATTATTTTCTATTTTTGAAGTTTCAAAATAATATACATAATAATTATTTTGTTATCGTTCCAATTATTCCCAAGTTTGTTATTTTGTTTATAAAGCCTTACATTTTTGCAATTATTATTAATAAATAATAATTTTACTTGTATGCTAGAAAAGCATAATTATAAGAATATTAATTGTACAAACATATATTTTCGTAATTATTTATTTGTTATTTTAAGTAATGTAATTTTTGAAATTAATTATTATAGTATTTTTGGACAACATATTTTTCAAATATTTATGACAATTTAAATTTTGATTTGAGCCCATGGATACATTTAAATAGATTTAATTAGTATCCATATTTGGAATTGATTTATCCTATTGATTTTAAACTAAAAATTTAATTTGATTTAATTGGATTTGGATTGGATTGGATTTGATTGATTGATTTAATTTAAATAGATGATTTATCTAATTTGGGTTTAAACAATCCTAATCATTATCTAATTGGGAATTCCCACATCCTATTAAATAGGCAGGTACTCCTCCAACTTTTTATTCTTCCACAAAATTCCACCATCCACAAGTGCAGTGCCTCGTATCCGTGTTCGTGTCCGTGTCCGCTTCCCATTCTTATTCCATGATATTTTACATATACATTATTCTCTCCGTCGTGTCGGACAACCCCGACACCGTAAAATTTCTAGCCTAACCCATTGAGAACACCAACACCCAGCCCGTCTCCTCCACGACCTCCCTCGACGCTCCCCTGCAATCACTGCCATAACCAAGCCCGACCAGCAGCCCCGTCGACATCCCACAACTGTCACCAAACCCCTCCAACTCCATCACCGCCAGACCCACTACCTCGACCACCCGACAACCGACCAGTGGACAACTCCACCACCGCCAAGACCATCACCACCGACACCACAACCGTCGTCATCGACGTCACCCAGACCGCCACCATTACAGCACACCCAATCACCTCCGACACTCAACCCAGCCCCTGTCCGTCAAACCCCGACCAAACACAGCCATCATCACCATTGCAACCACCACCACCGCGGCCACTGCCGCTGCAGCCTCGCCCACACCCAGCGCCGCCCGCACACCCATCACCACAACACAAAAATAAAAAGAAAAGGAAACCCTAGAAAATAAATACTGCCACCAGCTTACCTCCGCTGGCCGTGCGCCCGGCGCCGATCCAGCATGCCGCCCCCGCGTCGGCGAGCCGCCGCCCGCGCTCACCGAGAAGTCGCGTGCTCCGCTCCTCCGCCGGATCCTGACCCTCCGCCTCCGACTTCACTCCCGCTCTGCCCCTAGCCTCCGTGTCCCCCTGTCCCGTCGAGTTCTCCCGCAGAGCCCCGCCCATCCTCCTTCCCGATCTCCTCCCTCCGCTTGAGCCGCCGTCTCCGGCCACCGCGAAACCCCCGACCGCTCCCCCGAAAAACCCTTCTCTCCGCCGACCGGCGTCCTCCGTCGAGCACCTCTCACGAAACCCCCTTCCTCTCGCCACTTTCTCTCTTACGCTCTCCTTCTTCCTCTCCCGATCACCTCTCTCTCTTCCCCCTCGAAATTTCCTTCTTCCTTTCTTTTTCTTTCTCTCACTCTCTTCCAGTAAAGAGCAGTCCGCTTTTTGTACTTTATATTTTGTTTGTTTTTTATTTATTTTAGTTTATTTTCTTTTCATCTGATGGTTTAAGTAATTATTTTTTTTTGAGTATCTATTTTTTTTTATTTATTAACATCTATTTTGCTTATGATTTTGTTAAAAACTAATATTGGCAGCATTCATTTACTTATAAAGGATATAATAATATTATTACTTTGGGATACATCTTATAATTAAATTAGGTAGTATTGTTAATATAATCTTTGATATTAATTACTAGTATGTAATAATTTCCTATTAATGGTATACTTGACAAAATTATGGTGTTAGACTTAGACATATATTTATTTTCAAATTAAGTTTGAAGTTCTACATATATTATTTCGTGGTATTTTAAATATAGTTTTAGTTTAAGCAATTGAGGGTTTAACCCTAAAATAATTTTCTATATTTTCAAAATAGTTATTTATAAATATTTTGGTAAACCATAGTCTCAAACTATCATAAGTATTTTCTAAAAATTATTTATACTTGACCTCTCTTCGAATCATATCTTGTTCATTCTAAAATCAATATTCTTTATCTTCTTGCAAATTCGGACCTTCTAGATATCACCCCTAACTAATTTTCAAAAAGAATATTTATTTACTTATTTCTGCAAATCTCCTCGAATACTGATTCTTGACCATGATTAACCATGTTCCTATTCCTTCCAAATCTAGACTACCTTATGTCCACCCTAACCAATTTGACCCTTCTGGACCCAATGAAACTGTTCGTGCCATCAACAGAGGTCCCTTTGTGTATTTGTTACACCGAAGTCGCAGATCGTGCCACAGCGATCATCGCAGCACACCGGGCGTACTACCAGGCAAGACACCTTGCCATTTGCTGTTTACTTTTTTTAGCTCATATTTCATGTATTATTTATTTTCTTTATGCAAAAACTGTGATACATGGCATAACTGTTAGAACTTACTGTTCATTTATTTCCTGCTATGTATTATTTTTCTCATATTAAACCTAGATTTAAGGGACCACCTTGTGTGTTGCATTCATTGGCCTTGATACGTAGTAACACAAAGTTGTGTGTCGCATGTAGAATACGGGAGTGCGTGATTGGCTGGCCACCAGTACGTACAAGCCGTGCGATAGGAATAACCGCTAATAGAGATTGCATGCTAGTTTGACTTAGCGGTTATAGTGGTTTGTGTTGTGGATGCAACACAGTAGGCATTGGATGGAGAGGACAATTCCTTAGCGTATGGGCTTCGATGCACTTCCCTTGTGACCCGGACTCTCGCTGGAGATACAGGGTTGATGACCCATGCTCTTCCTGCTGGGGCTCTGGTGCCCAAGAGGGGACTATGCCGATCCTATTTAGCCAGGGCCCATGCGTAGGAAGGATTGTTCTTAACAATATTTCACTTAGAATGGTAGGCTACCTTTATCGTTAGGTACGAGTACTTTTGGTTTGGGTACTTGTATCTGACCGTGGCTTGGAACAATAACTTGTCGCGGATTAGTTCGTTACATCTTGTCCTTGTTTGATTGTAGGTGTGACTTACTACTTCGATGAAAAGGTATTGAACCTTGTTGGGGTCCGGATACCATATTGGATTCATAGCATGGGAAGATACGTTACCGTGAATTAGTTTACCATCTCCTGTCCTTGTTTGGTTGGGGGATGGTTCGCTCGTTCAGTAGGTGCGTATTGGAACATATTATAATTCAATTTACTTAATTATTGAGCAATATTTAATCAGTTTATATGGCATTATTATGTGTCTTGTTACGTCCCTCTGAGGACCTGGTTGTCTTACCAGGTGTGTGCTATTGGCTTTGCAGGTGTTCTAGCTCTAGCCGTGATCTTCGCTATTTCTTCGAGGATGATTGCATTTGGATCGTCTTCGCTCCGCTCGTCATATTCATTTCTTTCTTATGTATTTTTCCTTTACTTGTTGGTAGTGGATTTGTCTCCGCCCAACATATTGTATCAAGACAAATTCATAGTTGATTATATAATATCTTTTATTCTTGTGGATGAGATTAGTTATGGTTCTACTGCACTTTACAGCTTATGTATTTATACGAGGCTTCCATATATTGGAGTATATTTTGTATGAATACAGCTGGCATGTCTACGTTCCTAGTCCTACGTATTTTGGGACTGGGGCGTGACATTCTCAGAACTCTATAAATAGAGTTTCAAGTCTCCATTCAAAGGAGATCAATAATCAGAGATCAGAGATTAGATTATAGAGAGATCAGACTTCAAAGCTCAGAGAGTTCAGGAGTTCTTGCCCAAGTGCTGCTGCATTCTTCAGAGGCTTTTTGCCTTCAACTTTCGAGATTTTTTGCCTTCAATTCCAGAGTTGTCTTCAACTTCAGAGGCTTCGTCTTCAAAGTTCACATCGTCCAAGGGATAAAGCAATCGTCATCTAGATTAGATTCCTAAAGTTGTACCATTCCCAGAATTCAAATTGTAATCTTTTACAAAGTTTGTATCAATAATGTTCTTCAACTTTTGTTTATGCAAACAATGGCGAATGTTCTTCGACGGTGCTTCGAGGACCGTACCCAAGGGCAACATCGTCGTCGGAGTTGGGGTGGTACTGATTTCTCCTTCCGGACTGGTGATCAATCGTGCTTACTCCCTCATGGAACCTTGCTCTAACAATGTGGCCGAGTACAATGCTTTAGTCATTGGCCTCCAACTTGCAAGAGAGCTGGAGTAGAATATCTTGAAGCATACGGCGATTCACAGTTAATCGTCAATCAGATCCGGGGTTCATACGAGGTTCGCCATGAAGACAATGATCCCCTATCACCAAATAGCGATCAACATCATCTCGTCGTTCGAAGGGTTCTTCATCGAATACGTTGCCAGACTCCAAAATATTGAAGACGATGCCTTAGCTGGCCTTGCCGCTTCCCTAGCGATTTCGAACTATGTTCGCCAATCGGTGGATGTGGTAGGCCATGAACTGGTCTGTCCCAAGAATAATGTTCAATTCGTGGTGAGTTATTCCGCTCAGACGATCGACGAAGTCCCAGACTGGAGACAACCATTCATAAACTTCGTAGTCTACGACATCCTGCCCGAGAACCCAAAGGAAGCCACCTCTATCAGAAGGCGTTCTCTCAGATTCTTCTACGACACAGAGACGAAAATGTTGTATCGCCGATCCTACGATGGATTATTGCTTCGATGTCTGTCAAACGCAGAAGCCAAAGAAGCCGTACGTGAAGCTCATGACGGTGTCTGCGGGGTCCATCAGCCTGGCCCAAAATTGCAAGATCGTCTTCGCCGAATGGGCTACTACTGGCCCATGATGGTAGCAGATGCGATAGACTATGCAAGAAAGTGTAAAGCCTGCCAAGTCCATGCGGACTTCATCCACCAACCATCCGAGTTTCAACATCCGACAGTGGCATCCTAGCCATTCGAAGCATGGGGAATGGATATCATCGGTCCGATCACTCCACCCTCTTTCCGAGGACATCGCTTCATACTTGCCATCACAGATTACTTCTCCAAATAGACGGAAGCTTTTCGCTTGCAGAAGTAAAGACTTTAAACGTGGTCAGCTTCCTCAAGCATCACGTCATCTATCGCTTTGGACTGCCCCGAAGGATCATCCATGATAATGGTTTGCAGTTCGCAAGCCATACCTTTTATCGGTTCTGTGACAAGCATCGCATCCAGAATATTGCTTCAACACCATACAATCCGGCCGCGAATGGGTTGGCAGAAGCATTCAATAAAATAATCATCAAACTTCTCAAGAAGTTCGTGTCATCCAACAAATGCGACTGGAACGAGAAGCTTGGTGAATGCTTATGGGCGTACCGTACCACAGTCCGAACAGCCATAAACACACCATTCTCTTTGGTGTACGGGAGTGAGGCAGTTCTCCCATTGGAGACTCAAATACCCTCGCTCCACGTCGCTATCACTTACCAATTGACGACAGATGATAACTATTGTCGCCGGATACAAGAGTTGGAGGCCTTAGATGAAAAGCGCCTCTTGGCTCAGCAACGAATCGAGCTTTACCAAGCACGCATCTCCGGAGCCTTCAACAAGAAGGTTAAAGTCAGAATATTCCAAGTGGGCGATCTCGTTATGGCAGTTCGGAGGCCGATGGTCATGACTCACAAAACTCGGCAAATTCCAGCAAAATGGGAAGGTCCATTTATCATTGAGGCTGTATTCTCCAACGGTGCTTATGCCTCACAAAATAAAACGGAGACTTGCTCATGTTTCCGTCAATGACAAGTTCCTGAAGAAATATTATGTCTAAACGACATTCTCCTAATTCCAGATTATTGAGTTATGTACCGCCGGTACCGCTAAACTCACGTTCTCCGAATCCTAGATTATTGAGTTATGTACCCGCCGGTACCGCTGAACCACATTCTCTAAATTCAGATTATTGAGTTATGTACCCGCCGGTACCGCTGAACTCACATTCTCCAAATTCCAGATTGTTGAGTTATGTACCCTCCAGTACCGCTGAACTCACATTCTTCCTCCAAATATCCCAGATTGCTGAGTTATGTACCCGCAGGTGCCTCTGAACTTACATTCCGGTCACTCTTTTAGATAGTAAGTCATGTATGACCATACCTCTGAACTTATTCTTCTGAAAGGGCTCCTTCCTCATGATCCACTACCCGTACTCTCAGTACAAAAAAAGGGTAACGGATCCACAAATTCCAAAACGACCACGTCGATGTTACCTCTGAGTCCTTTCACTTCCGCAAAAACAAATTACCCTCTACATAGAAATTTTATGTCCTCATTATCTTTGAGTCGTTCTATGTACCCCTTCATGGAGCCCACTCCTGTCATGTCCTCATTACCTCTGAGTGGGAAGCCTCCATCGAAGAAACCCTCATATTTGCCATGTCCTTATTACCTCTGAGTAAATATGTTGGTTCTCTCTCGACTTATTATCTATACCGAAAAAAACCCCAGGGTACGCCAAAGATAGATCCACAAATCCTCTGTTGACCACAAATATCCTCAGCTGATTCCACTCCTGCCATGTCCTCATTATCTCTGAGTAGGAAGACTCCGCGGTAAAACCCCCATACTTGCCATGTCCTTATTACCTCTGAGTAAGTATGATAGTTTTCCCTCGTCTTATTATCCGTATCCTGAACCAGGGTACGCCAAGGATAATAGGCCCACAAACGTCCTCTGCTGACCACAAATATTGTACTAAGTTTCCTAGTACATGCATATCATTTCTCATCATGCCCCGGGAGCCCAGCTGCTCCATGGCATTCGTTCTCCCGATACCCGGAACGTCCATGACCACCTTATCATGGAATTGTTCTAGGTATCCCCATCAAACTTGTTATCCGTACCTAAAACCCAGGTATGCCAAGGGTAACAGGTCCACAAACAAGTCCTCCAAGGGGCAAACACCACCATAACACCACAGGCACAACAATCAGTACAAATAAAGGGTAGAATAAAGCATACTCTTTTATTTGGAAGGCGAAAGTACTATATGTTCTAGGGACAATGTCCCACTTAAAGAAAGAACAGAAACAAAAGAAGGAAAAAAAAAACCGTCTATGGTTCGGCGTTACATAATTCCAGGAGACGGTTCTTCACCAATGTGGTCCCCCGTACAAGCCGCTGCCTAGCTCGGCGCTCAGCCTCCTGGGACAACTGCTCCGCATTATCCAAGTCCATATGTACCCGCTAGCCGTCCTTCAACTTCTTCAGGGCAATTTCCAGACCAGCAGAAGCTCGATTAACTCTGTTAACCTCCTGGATAATTAGCCCCCTTTCGGTACGGGCAGCCTCAAGCTCAGACTCCAGGAAAGCTAACTTCCTCTGAAGCTCAAGGATCTTCTCCCGCGTGTCAATGATCCCACGGGAGGCAGTCGCTTCCCGAGCCGTAACATCTTCACTCTCGCGGCTCAACTGATCATATAACTCAGACAAAACGTGGAGGTCCTTCTGTATGGCCGGCCTAGTCTTATCCCGAGCAGCACTATCTTCTCTACAGCAGCGGTGAGGAAACCACGCTCCTGATCTATAGCAACAGACAGATCAGCCTGCCGCAGCACCTGAAGCTGGGCCACCAGCTGATCAGCCTCCAGTAATTTTGCCTCCAGAAGCGCAGCTACCCCCGCTCCACCGGGAAGGGTCTTAAGGATATCAATATGACCCTGGGCGCATTACCGGGCCAAGGCAAAAGAGGTCCCTCGTTCTACAGCAGCCGCTACCCCCCCTCTTCAAGTGGCGATAGAAGCTGTCAACCACGTCCTGTGACGCTTCGTCCAGAACCTTAGTAGAGGACGGCGTCAAAGGAAGCGTGGCCGACAATGTCGAGGGAGGCGCGCTAGAACTTGCCACCAGAGAGACAAATTCCGAGCGAAAAGATGCGCGGATAGCGGCCAACTCCTCCTCCGCCACCCGAAGAATCTGGACACTCGGCAGGGCGGAGAGGTCGACTCTCGGAGCCGCTTGAGCAGAAGAGGACGCAAGGACCATTGTCCCCTGCCCCGGCTGTCCTGACACCTGACTTTCCAAACTCGAGCCTGCGGGAGGCCCCTCAAGACGAGCCAGAAGGGGAGGGGGTACGCTCCTCTCCACCAGTTCCCCTTCGGCAGAGCCTGTCACAACAATATCCATCATCGGCACTGGAGAGGCAGGACCTGTATGTCCAGAGCAACTATCAATCAGTCTAACCTGAAGGATGTGATGATAGAGGAGATAGGCCTCCTCACAAATTAAGATTTAGCTTATCTTACCAGGGGAGGAGCATGGAGGCTGCAGCTCGCTCGCCGCTGCCGAGGTCTCCTCACCCGCGACCTCCAAGTTAAATTCAGCTGGTTCTTCTGCCCTAGCCACCCCGGAATGGGATCCAGCCAGTTCAGCGTCACCCCATTGAAATTCAACTATCTCAGGGATTGGTGCAGTAGAGCCCCCGTCCCCATACGTTGAGTCCTCAGCAAGGTGGGACTCCCCGGCCGCCTCCGAAAGAACCCCAGCAGAAATGATAGTAGTGCACATATCATTGACTAAAGTGGTCAGGGCCGAATCGACCTCAGCGGTCGGTACTCGAAAAAACCGACAACTCTGACGCCTACAAGAGTAAAGGAAAATGATTAGGCCATAGTACAGGAAAATGAAGGAGAAGACGACTATAATTCGAGTCACCTCAGAATCGATGTCAATATCCTCGAAAAGTAGCCGACGGGATCTGACAGCAGCTCGTTTCATGGAATAAGTCATGTCGATATCAACAGACTCACTCCTGCTCCGCTTACACGAAGGGATAGCCACATCAGGTGGCTGATATGCTACCACTTTATCGAACGCAATGGGCGGTTGTTCCGCCGCCACTTCGTCTCGAGGAGGAAAAGAATCATCCGCACCCTGCTCGCCATCTTCTTCATCCGTAGTGGTGGACTCCGAGTCCGACACAGGAACCGTGTTCGCCCTCTGCTTCCTCTTCTTCGACCCATGGGGCTTCTCTGCCAAGCCGGTACCAACAATAAAACTGGTACGAGGGTCAAAGTTAACCCGAAACTTGCTCGTAGTGACGTGGTAGAGAGCCGCTAAATACAAAATCTCTCATTGCGTCTTAGCATCAGGGACCGAGAAACTAGCACGGGTATGAAAAATATTATAATAGAGCCAGGCTCTGATGCCATCCAGAACACTGCCTTCAAATTCCAGGCAAGAGCTGGGACTCTCTAGGAACAGCTGGCTGTACCCAAACTGGCGGGAGAACCGGCTGGGTAAGTAAGGTTCCAGGTAGACGGTATTACGGTTGTAATATACTAAGTGCGAGGGACGGATGTTACGCAACCAAAGAAGCATCCTCTCAAGTAAAAGAAAGGAGGCCCGGTACCATCAACATGTACACTCCCTACCTCCTCAGCAGAAAAATACGGAACAGACACGAAGAAGTTATATCCATGTACCCTCGCCAGAGCCTTCCGACAGGTGGGCATGGTGTTGTACTCCCATGACATCCGATGGTACTGGAAGATAAAAGCATCATCGTCAGTTACACCATCTTCTGGGCTAGGTCTCATCAAAGACCGGCAGTGCATTAATAGCCACCCCATCAGATAGTGATAAGGCAACTCGATTCGCTCAAAGTTCATCATCGTGCCATGTGCAATAACTTTGGATGAAAAAGTACAAAGGCCACGGTGTATACTGCACACCATGGCCAGAAGAAGAGCCGGCCTGACCCCGAAGGTCAACTTCACGACAGGAAGGATAAAATTCTGGCTGATCCTCTTAATAGAACCAGCTCCTCCTGAGACCATGCAATTTTGTAGCCATACTATCAAGAACCCTGCCAGGATTGCCTTCTCCGACAGCGGCTGGATATCTTGATAAAAATAATCAAAGAAATCAGTTTGACTCCCAAACATGTCGTTCAAGGCCTTCGACTTCTTGGCAGTTAACACCAGATCCTGTATTTGCTCTCGGGTCAAAGGATTCCGGGGAGTAACCCGGCCTGAGGCACCTTGCTGAAAAAGGTGGAACAGCCAAACCCTGGTATGCGGAAGGTTCCCTGATAGACAGCAACGAAACCCGGATGTCGTTGTTCCAAATCTTCGAACACTTCGTTCGTCGGAGTATATACTTCAAACACTTCATTGCCCCAAGGCAGCCTAGAGACGGTGTGCATCTCATGAAGAGCGAGACCCATCTCCCCTTCTGGCACGAAGAAGGTCCCCGTCTTCCGGTTGTATATCTCTAAGAGAGCCATGAGCAACTCCTTATTGATGAGCAGTCCATGACATGTACCCCAGATGGCGTGGTAGAGACCAACCTCACGCGAGAAAGTCCCATATTCTCGTAAAATCCACCCGGTCAAATTGGTCCACGAAGGTATGGGGCGTATCCAGTTCAAAAATGAGAGCCGGCCAATGGGATAAGACCCTTTCCGAGTAAGTTGATTCAGGAAAGTGTCGGCTTGAGAGATTAAGAAATTAGGACCTTGCGCATTTAAGAAGGTACCCGGGGCTAGCCCCATCACGGAGCAGCTGACCGGTTCCCTGCCCGCGTACGCTGATCTAACATGCTTATTGCAGTGGATGTTACCCACGATCATTCCCGACTGGCTCGGCGTCAAGGATTCCTGCATCCTCCTGTCCACCGGCAACATATTGAACCATACCAATGGGAAATGACGCTCCATCTGGGGGATGTGGATCGCCCTCCCGGCAGAAATAAAATTTCAATTCTTGGATATATCCAATACTCGAGAGTTCTTTAGAGTCAGGGCGTCCCTGAAGATGAACGTCGGCTTTAGGTACTTTCCCTCCAATCGCCTTGAGTTCAGCATGGTACAGAGAAAGGGAAAGGGCTGGTTCTTGATAAGAGTCAGCCTCTCCTCAGGCTCGTTCTTGGGCAGTTGTTCTACCACCTGCCGAACTAGTTTGTCAAGCTGGACTCCTATAGTAAATTGGGCCTGACCCCCCAGAGGTTCCCCTGCAGCATTAATTAGGAAATTTACTGAAAAGAGGATAAAAGAAATAAGTTAAAAAGATGGACAAGGAGAACTGATGGGTATTTTCAAGCTTATGCGGCTCCAACTTAATGGAGCCTCATGCGGCCCAACTCAGAAAAACACTTATGCGGCTCCGTCCAGCGAAGGTTCAAGCGGCAGTGCTCTCATATGGCTCTCAGATTTCGGATAAGTTCATGCGGCTCACGCGATAAACAAATTTGTGTGAGCCTATGCGGCTCATCACAGCTTATGCGGCCCCGTTGGCGAAGTGCTTATGCGGCCACAGTAACGATTCTCATGCGGCTCGCGGCTCGAACATGAGACGTACATGCGACACACATGAAGATGAAGGCTCGCGCATAAAGCATACGACGTAGCCACAGCAGTTAGGGTTTTAAGCTCACACAGCGTCCTTACCAGCAATAGGGGGTGGACTTCAGGGTAAACTGCGGGCACGTCGGCTGGCGGAGGAGCGGCCACATTATCATTCGTCGCCGCAGTCAAAGAAGAAGCAGCTTTCTTGCCCTTCGCCGCTGCAGCCGACGAAGACGCCGTCTTCTTACCCTTCGTCGTAACAGTCTTCTTGCGAGCCATCGGTGATCGAAGAAGAGGAAGACAATCGGGACAGAAAAAGGTTGGAATTGAATAAGAGAGTAAAGAAGTTTCTTCTCTTAATTCCTCTTATTTATAGGAGGACAAAAGAGGGGGGTGACACGTAGACCAATAACCACTTCGGGTTGTGTGCTGCAGGCAAAACAAAATCGACTCCTCGGATTTCGCCCCCTCTCTCAAAAAGAAGATTCACCCAGTACATAAAATCCAACGATTTAATGAACCAACCCTTGGAATTCCCCCAAAAGACGGCTCTAAAATGAATTAAAGGCAATTAATGACACACACACGTGGCAGGGAGCCCATGCGGCTAGGAAATTTATGCGGCTAGACAGGCTATACGACAAAGAGGTTCATGCGGCCAGAGCATCCTATGCGGCCAGCGGAGTTCATATAGCCATGCTTCTTATTCAAAGTATTTCAATTTTGCAAATTAAAAACTTTGAAGGGGGTCTTGTAGAAGCATGGAAAAGAAACACGATTGCTCATGTGGCTCAGAGCAGAAAAACCCATGCGGTTCAAAAACAGACGAGCTTCATGCGGCTCAAGAGAGTTATGTGGTTCAAAAGTCACCAGCTTGGACATGCGGCTCAAGCAACACCACCTGGCCTGCTGCGGTTCGCTTCTACAATTGGCCATTAAGCAAAGGCCCTATTTATGATCTGACATAAAGGAGAACTGACGGCTCTGACATAAAGCTGCAATAATGACTTTGTCATAATGGTAGACTCCTAGGGAAACGAAGGAAATCATTGACATGATCCATCAAACCCCAAAATCCTTCTTGCGGCCTTAACACGTAGAAAGTCGCATGCGGCTCAGGCAGAGGCCACCCCATGCGGCTCAGGCAGAGGCTACCCCATGCGGCTCAGAGAGAGGCCACCCCATGCGGCTCAGGCAGAGGCCACCCCATGCCGCTCAGAGAGAGGCCACCTCATGCGGCTCAGGCAGAGTCTACCCTATGCTGCTCACGAAGACTATCTTTATGCGGCTTACTGAGAAGCCACCCATCATGCGGTCGCCTACGCTCATGCGGCTCAGATCATATCCATACGTGGCCAGTCTTATGCGGCTCAGTAGAGAACAATTCTCATGCGGCTCGCGGTTAAGACACGTAGCAGAAGCTTAGTTTTTCCCGCGTCCCTACAGCTAGCAGCATAATAATAATAGGACACGTGGCATCAAATCGATCAAGATTCATCAACAAATCCTAACAACCAGGTTTAGTGCCATCCTCATAATTATTGGGATCAAATTAGATCATTTGTAATCATGTAAATTGAATACGTGGTGGGAGATCCGAGCTCGGCATAACAAATCATGAAAATTTATGGCAATCATCATTAGTTGCCCACGGAGATTTGATGCAATCCACATTAATTTCCTAGATTTGCTACAATCAGAATTAATAGCCTAGATTAATTAATCTCTAACCGCCGACTTCTCAAGTAGGCAATCATTGCAAACCCTAATGATCACATCCCACTCCTATAAATAGCAAGGTGTCATTCCCTTGCAAAAGAGGACTTTTTTGCTAGAGCACTAGAGCACCTGGAGAGACTTGAAGAGAGAGTGCAGAGAGACAAAGGCACACTCAGAGGGCATCCTGAGAGCATTTCTTCCCCGGAGCCAAGGCTGCATCCGATCGTCCAAGGAGTAAGGCAAAGTTGACATCGCTTTCCCGAGCCTCTACCGTCACCCCCAGAATCTAAAATAAACAATTGTACTTAGATTGTTGTACCTAGGTTTTCGTCCCTAGGCTTTCTTTGTACAAACGAGTTTGTATTGTGAAGTAAAAGTCCAGTCCTCCGATATAATTGTTCTATTCTTTTATAATTCATGGCAAACACCATCCATGAAGGATATTCGCTCGAAGCTGCAAGTATTGTCGATCATTACGTCAGTGATCGGTAGAGGGGACTCATCCTTCGGACATATTGAGTTCAAATTGTGGTAACCGATACAGACTCGAACTTTACTATTCTTTTTCATAACTGGCACAATGTTAGCGACCCAGTCAGGGTGTTGTTCTTCACGAATGAACCTACTTGAAATAAGCTTCTTGACTTCCCTCTTGATGGCCTCCATGATGTTTGGTCGGAATCGTCGTTGCTGCTCCTTCAATGGCTAAGCTTTGGACGAGATATTTAGGCGGTGCATAGAAACTTTAGGGTCCAAGCCTCGCATGTCTTAATAGCTACATGCAAAGACATCAATGTATTCTCTTATAAGCTGTATAAAAGATTATCGTTCTTCTTCAGACAGACTTTTGCTGATGAAGATTGGTTTAAGAGATGATTTATCTTCTAAATTAACTTAGACGACTTCGTCTTCAGTAGATGGTTCACGTTGTTCGAAACATAACTCCTACCTAATATCCATCTTTTGAGCCCATTGTTCAAGCTTGATCAATTAGACATCGACTACAATTTTGTCAACTGACACCATGTTAACGGACAAAGTTGCTTTGAATATGTCTCCAATGATGGGTTCTGAATCCCAGAGGCAGGAATCAGAAGAATAAGAACAACGATCCGCTTCGACGTCTGATCCTTCAGGAGTTGTTGGAGGAGTAATATAACCCAAACCAACACCGTTTTGTTGATAATAGTTCTCGGGTTTGCTAGGAGGAACAAAGTAACGTATTGGCAATTGTCGTCCCTGACCGTAGTTTAGCCCCTGGTCGCTTTTTATATCATATCCCATGTTCTGGATGATATTCTTGGCCTTCCAACTATATCGGTAAAGTTGTATTTTTCCAAATCATAGTCAGCTTCACTGTTGTGATTGGGAGAAGTAGAGTCATGAACGAACTGTCTTTCGCCAATTATTCGACCGAAGATGATCAATTCTTCACCCTTCTTTCTAGCTGGAATGATAAAGTAGTAGATATCTTTTGGCCAAACTTTTTCCCACAGACGAGGCATCGTGACCGACATGTAGAGATGTGGTCCTATGCGGTGCTCTAGGGCATATATCGTATCTATGTACTGGTTTACAGATTCGTAGACATCGGAGTAATTCAAAGATAAACCTTTACTTAGAAAATATGCAAGTTCTTCTTCAGGGATAACATCATCCACTGAAGGTACATTATTTTGAGTATTGATATACTCATTGAGGGGATCGTTGTCTAGAACAGGAGCCACAAACTTGGCCAAGTTCGCCACATAGGGTAACTCTTCAGGATTGGGAGGACGGACTTCAGTAGGTTCTACCCGTGGTGTTTTGCGGAGACTGATGGTCAGTGGTTTGACCTTATCAGGATTCTTCTTTTTAATCCAGTTTGTGAGAGGCTTTGGAGTACTTTTTCGAGTAGTACGTCCTTTGACTCAGATAATCAGGGGACCATCACTGGCGGATAAACTCATTTCAGCTTCATCATCAGCTTAGTTGTCGTCATCCTTAGAGGGCTGAGATTGGTAAAGTACCTAATCTCCATAGTAGGCTTCAATACCCTTAAAAGGATCAACATCGGCAAACTCTTTCTTAATGATGCCATCGCTGTTAAGCACTGTGAAGGGTAGAAGGAACGATCATGTTCTCGTGTATCCATGGACGTCCTAACAAGACGTCGTAGGACACGTTGGCGTCGATAACATAGCAAAAAAATCTCCATTCAGAGATCACCAATCTGGCACTTGAGACGGATCTTGTCCAACGGGTGGCTTCTCCTAGCATTGAAAGCCATGATATTTGTGTTGGTTGAAGATAGCTTGTGCAGAAGGATCCCAAGAATTTGGAGTAAACTTTTAGAAATGATGTTGAGGGAGGAACCTGGATCGATATGCATCTGATCCACCTTAATCGCCCAGATATACCCTGTATAGTACAGAGGTCTATCATGACGATTATTTTTGAGTAGCATGTCCTCCAATGAAAAGGTGATGTTGGGCACCACTTCCATAGTGCTGTGACAGGGAAGACAGGAGACGGGATCTTCAGCGGGGGCTTTGACTTCAGCGAGATAAGTGTCGGCATGTAGTAATGCCTCACTTAAGGCCTTTCGCATTTTTTTTAGAGAGTTGCAATAGATCGAACAAAGACAACCTGGCAGGTGTATTGGCCAGCTGTGCTAGTATATCAAAGTTGTAAGGCCAATCCATGCCTTCGGGAGTTGGTGCCTTCAGAGACTTGTCAAATCATGTCTCCTTCTGCTTAGCTTTGTCGGTAGTTGAGGACTTAGATGGACTAGCTTCTGAACTTATAGGGGCAGCAGGAGCTTGAGAAGGTACTGCATCTTCTTATGCGGGATCATAAGTCCGTAGGTAGGTCTTTCCAGATCGCATTTTGTCACGACCCGCACCCTAGAGTAAGGGCACGAGAAGTCGGTACGTCTAGCCTACGCCGCAGTGTCGGCGGTAGAACGCTGTCCTAGGTCACAACATCTAACAATATAATGCTAACAGTTTATACTCCCCGAATGGGGGTGACATAGCAGAAATAAACTCAATCACAACTAAGGAAGAAGAAGCACGATATGATATAGAACTCAAGGAAATACAGATGATCAGAAGAGTCTAAGATAACATCTCAGCAAATATCCAGAAATACAAGTCTATCTACTGAATATGAAAGAATATATACAACCCAGATCTCAAAGACAGAAATAGTAAAACCTAGACGAGGGAGCCTCAGTCTCTATAGCTACTGGATCCGACTGGAAATCTGGGTCACAAAAAACATCTATAGCTGTCCCATAGTAGGTGTCTACGTAGTCCTCATCCTATGTAATATTTTTAACAGGTCCAGTCAGGACAGGAACGAGCATAAAACATCTCACGCAGTTCATATCAAGTTAGGAAATATGAAGCATGCAATAGAGTAAGGTACAAGAAACGCTGAAAGAGAATGTATATAAAAAATAGCAGAGATTTGATAATAGGAAATATCTATATATGATTCGTAAGAACTGTAAGCAATGTGTGATTTAGAGTACAATATGGTTATGTAAACGGTCTAGGACAATGCAATGGTAACTCCATTGTACGTGAGTGTACAATAGACATATACAATAGTTATACAATGTTGTATAATAGGATTTGAGTACATAACCAATTCTACTCCCCCTCCCCAATCAATACACAAGGATCCACTCCAGTTACGTTATCTTGTACAATAGTGTACAATGTTATACAATAGATGTACAATGTTATACAATAGATGTACAATGTTATGCAATAGTTGTACAATGTTATACAATAGTTGTACAATGGTCTATCCCTGGAACTCATGTGATAATGAGAGTACAATATGCACAATGAGTATACAAGGTTATGGGTATTCAATAAATACAATATGTAAGTGAAACGTACGTCACAATATGTATCTAGTGAATACAAGGGAATATCATCTCAAAAGAAGATCCATATAGTACCAATCCGTGATAACAATCGTGTCAGCATCAAGTACAGCAATCTAGAGCAAGAATGTAAATCCAGACAACTATAAAACGGTCAGAGAATGTACTCACCTGTTGTCTGAATGTCTAAAGTAAATATATTGTCCGAGGAGAGGTGCCTTGCTCATAATCAGAACAGCACAAGTCACAACAAGTCCAAAATGGCAATATGAAGTTCTACTATGCATTCTACATAATTCTAGGTCAATCTAAACCAAAGTCAACTCTTGGTCAACTTGGTCAACCCTGAAAGTCAAACCTAAACTATGGTCAAACTAGGTCTAACAAGTCTAAATTAGGTCAACAAGTTATTCTAGGTCTAAACAAACTAAGTATATATAAATCAAATGTCCAAGATAGCTACTAACTCATAGCCTAAGTCACTTGCTAAACCAAGCACAAAACTAAAACATAAGCTAAAAAGCACACAAACTTAGTCATATAATGTATATATATTATTCACATTCACATATTCATATACATAGATATATATAGGAAAGCTATATATATAGGCACTTATATATATATATATATATATATATATATATATATATATATAGACAGAGAGAGAAAGGGAGGTAAAAGAGTAAGTGAGTATGTGTGTGTTTGGCATGTGTGTGAAAGGATATGTGTTAATGTTCTAAAATTTAGTGATAGGTAGGAGTATGTGACATGGGATGCATGATGTCAAAGGGTGTATAAATGCATGTGTGTAAAAGGTTATAGCTTAACTCAGTTTATAGAAATACATACATACATACTTACCTTGTATACATGCATACATACATATCATGTATATTACATTTACATGATACATACATGTATACTTGTATTATATTATACTTATATTCATGCATATTAGATACTTGTATTTATATTAGCATATTGCAAACATTCATTTCATTCATGCATCTATGCATTACCTACATGTTTTATACATATGCAAACATTGTATATTCATATCATTTCATACAATAACATAGAGACATACAAACATGCACACATCATATATTTTATAACTTGCAATATCTTACATATCATGTTATATATTATCTTTCATTCCTTTCGTATATTGCATTATCTTCAAGTTGAATACATCGTATATGGATACAATACATTATCTTGCATGCTTGCATTCATATATTACATTCTATATTACCTATATACATGTATTTCCCACATTCATTCATGCTTGCATCATATACTCTACATTACCATACATGTTATTATTATATATTGCATTACAATATTTATACATTATGCATTCATATCGATCATTACATATATATCTTCATGCTATATTGTATATCATTCTTTCATTCATGCATTGCTTATATGCATTATATTAATTGCATTCCTATATGCTTGTATTCAACCATATATACATTAATATAAAGAAAATATATATCATATATATATTATTTCATTCATCTAATATATCATGCATTACATACTCTATATTCATTTAATATCCATACTACATAGGCTCATAGGTTACACAAAATGCATATATCGTATAGTCACTCTTCTACTGAAAACCAATACTGTACCAATTGGATATTCACGAAATTCTAGGATTAAATTATGTCATAGCTCTTTGTGTTAGCTTTCCGAAACTTTAAACGGATCGCATTTTCGTGCCCGGAAGCTCCCAAAATCGCAAAAATACCGAAATACGTTCGTCTTTCGTACAGCTGACACTCAAATAATTCTACAGAAAGTTACATAAAAAATTTGGCTTATTAAAATATATATTTGGAAAGCTAACTTTGATACGGTTCTTTTAGAAAAAGTGGGAGATAAATCGGAGTTCTAACCTAAAAGTTATGACATTTCTAAGTTGCTTTGGTTAATAAAAATGTGGATGAAAATTATGACGGATTTGACAAAAGAACACATATAGGCCAAGATACTTGGATACAAACATAGGTATCCAAATGAAACTCATTCTAACCATCCTAACTAAGATCAATCCACTCTCTAACCATTATAAAACAGAATTTAAATATCTATTTAAACTATTATCATACATACATACACATGGGGTGTCCTAATTTGGGATCTATCAAGTAGGACACAAGACACATATCTAAAATCCTCAAGAGAGCTCCAAATGGCCCCAAATTTGAATCTAAATGGGACACATGCATTATGATGGATCCTACGGATTCAAAACTAATTTATATACAAATAAAATCGATTTAGAGGATGGGTTTTACCTATTGGGAGTGGAATCCCAATGAAATCCTTTAGGACACGGCTCCGATACGAAGATCCCTCAAAGTGGACACTCCTCCTTGCACTCCTCTTCCAATCCTTGGTAGCACCCTTCCCTTGAAGAATGGGAATGATTAAGGGGATGTTTGGTAAAGGAATGATTTGATTTGGAGATCAAATCAATGGGAAGGCTCTCTAAAATTGGGGAAGAACAAAAGGAAAATAAAAGAGGCAAGATTGTAATGAATGAAATGAATCATTCTCTCCTAAAGGTGGCTGCCATAAAGAGTCCATTAGGACTAATGGTAAATGTCCTAATTGCCCCTCTCTAGTCTCATATGGTTAAGTCTAGACTAGGTTCAAATTTGGGGTCAAAATGATCTAGTTTTGAGTCTCTAACTTAACCATTCTAACATGATAAAAATTAGTTTAATTAACTAACTTAATGTTGGGTCTTGTGAGCCATGATTAACTTAATATTGGGTCCTATCTAGAGTTCAAGCTACCCGGGTCACAATACAAGTCGGAACGAGACGAAACTCAAACCCGACTAAACAAATCCAACAAAAACAATATTAAAAATATAAAAATTTTCCAAAATATTAAAATATAAAAAATGACCAAAATCATAATACATCAATTTAAATATTATTAAAATAATCTAAAATTCACCAATTAATCAAAATCCTAAATAATTCAAAAGTCACAAAATGACCAAAATACCCTTAGCCTAAAAAGTTGTAAATAGTCATTCTAATCACATGGTTAGGTTCCCATGGTCATGGTTAGTCTCTAGGCTCAACAGTTCTAGAGTTCACTAGCTAACACATCAAAATTATAATTCACCAATTTTAAATAGTATTAAATTAATTAAAAAATTTACCAAAAATCACAACATGAGTTAAATCTTATTATCGATTAATCAAAATTATAAAAGTTCAAAATTACCCTCATTTTAGAAAAGTGGGTGTTACAAGTCAACCCTTCTTAGAAGAATTTCGTCCTCGAAATTAAGATTGGTCGTACTTTTTCTAGAGTCTCGTCCCTAACAATCATGGTCTCAGAACTTACCTAAATCATACGATTAAAAAGAATGGCATACAGGGCCATGGCATATTGTGGTAGTGAAAGTCTCATCTAGGTATACTAGTCATGCTAACCAAAAGGGTCATAAGGTATCAAACATACAAGCAATCGGGGATGTTAAACTGGAAAAGATACAGAAATAATAAATCATCAAAACTGTAAGACAGTCTACCATCCTATATAAAAAATGGTACTTATCAGAAAATAAAATAAGATAACTACCAATTATCTATAAAGGGATACTATTCAAAGAAAAATCAAAATCAAAAGTTAAAGAATGAAAGTCAATTGCATTGAATTCCAATCACAATATATATATATAGAGAGAGAGAGAGAGCGTTAGAGAGGGAAAAGCTAGCATTTTGTAAAGGTTATGTGGTTAGTGTGTGTATAGGTGTATGTGGACATGTTCATAGGGTTAGATAGTAGACGTGTGTGTGTGTGTGTGTGAAATATACATGAAAGTGTATAGGAGGATTTGGGTTTCAAAATAATAGCTATCACGTTACACTACTCATAGCATATTGGTTAACAATCTACAATACACAACCTATTTACTCATAACATGCATGGCTAGCCATATATATATATATATATATATATATATATATATATATATATATATATATATATATATATATATATATATAATATATATATATAAGGAGGTAGAGATTTAGTTATGTATCTATATACATTATAACATGTATGCATAAACTCTATATATATCTATACAGGTATATGAACATAACATAGAGAGAAAATGTTAGGTTTACATGGCAGTTGTGAACATTAGTGTACATTAGTGTAGAGTGTCAAGAGTACAGGGGTTATAACTTAAAATGAAGGGTTCAATCATTCAGTTCAGTTTAACATTACATATTAAATCTAAATGGAACTAAACATTTAAAATCAATGTAAAAAAATGTTAACATGTATTCAGTTTTAGGATTTTGGAGAAATTCGAACATCAAACCAACCCAATGTTTATCACAACCTAACATGTAAAAATATAAAACCTAACATTATATCCCTACATACAATAATGTATATACCTCAAAATATTATATTTAAAACAGCAATTTGAACTTATATTTAAAATCCAGTATTAAGGGTTAATATGCACACAGTCTCAGATTTGACAAGTTCAAACACAAAACTCAACCAATTTCTTTAAGAATTGAAACCTTGTGTATAAGATACATGTGCTGTGATGTAAACAAAACTAATAACATAAAATTTATATTTAAATTACTGAATTTAAACTAGAAAAGTAGAGAACCAGTCTCTGATACTGAACTGTATCAGAATATTGGGATTTTGAGAATTTAAATATCAATAACATATTAATATGCATTTAGATGGGTTGATAAACAAAATGTAGCATGCATACGTGTCAGACAAAGTGTCTGTGTCCACTATATATATTCTTATATCCCAATATAAAAATTAAATTCTATATCAAGGCCAATATTTAGATTCCTACCAAGATTGTAAAGCAGGTGATTGATGTAATCAAGACAGTTTTATTGTTATTATTATTTAATACAAGAATAATAGTAAGAAGAAAATAACGATAAAATCTGTTCTGCTTATCTATTTAAAAGAAGGAACCATTTTAAATCCAGAGCTATAATATCAAATCCAAGATAAGGTCTAGCAAAATTATCGATTCATTATTTTAAGAAGAGATTCATAGTAAGAAGTTACATAAAGGTTTATAATACAACTAAAGCTACTCCTAATCCTAAGTTAAATAATGAGAAACAAAACAAACAAAACAATTTTTTTTTTGAAAGACTGAACAAAAGTAGAGAAAACTTGTTCAAGAGCATTTAAGGTACAATCTGATAATCATATGCGTCTATCCAAAATTATGGTGCTCCAAATCCTCGTCATATTAGTAAGCAAGGCTACGATAATCACAGAGTCCTTGACTAAGATACATACCTATAGGTTCATGGTATTTAAAATTTCCGCATTGTCGCATGCGACAGCAAAAACCTTAAATTTCCACACCCGAGAAATAGGTCCAAAATTTGACTATATGTCCTCACTATGCCAGCTAACATGACTATCGAAGATTCTAGATCCCATAACTGAGGTGACCTAGCCCATATGATTTTTTTTCAAAAGAAAAAAAAGCAAACATAACACATGAACAACTGAACAAATTGATCAGTCAACAAGGAACAGATGGAGTCGAATTTCAAGATAGTTATAAGAGACAATTGTGGGAATAGAATAGAGAAAAATGGAACTTGCAGCAAGATCTCTAATGGTCCGTGCATCCTCGACTGTCCTGACGATAGCTCGCCCTGCTGGTTTGTCCTGATCTGCTGATGATGCTGCATGAACCGCTGCTGCTGAGAGAAATCAGAAATGACGGAAGAAAGTCTCTGTACAGACAGAGGTGCACCTCCAATGTAGTAGAAATGCCAACCTGAGTCGGCACAACAGGAGCTGCAGTCTCGAGGCCCTGATGAACAGGACGAGAGGTGGCCAGCCTCTCGATAGTATTCCTCGGACTGGAGCGATGAGATCATGTCGCCCCATCATAAAGACAGATCAAAACAAGAAGCGATTACTGGGAATGAAGCAAAAATTTAAAGGATGACAGTTTATATTCAAGGGGAGACAATAAACAGCAAATTTAGATAAAATGAATCTGATTAAGAGTTTTTCTAATGTGATTGAGTACCCTCAAAAATATCCTAATCCTACTGCAGGCTGTAGTGATACTCTAGTTCGAATACCACTACATAAACTCGACCTGCATGGGCCACCACTAGAAACGTGTCACGACCCGCACCCTAGAGTAAGGGCACAAGAAGTGGGTACGTCCAGCCTACGCCGCTGTGTCGGCGGTAGAACGATGTCCTAGGTCACAGCATCTAACAATATAATGCTAACAGTTTATACTCCCCGAATGGGAGTGACATAGCAGAAATAAACTCAATCACAACTAAGGAAGAAGAAGCACGATATGATATAGAACTCAAGAAAATACAGATGATCAGAAGAGTCTAAGATAACATCTCAGCAAATATCCAGAAATACAAGTCTATCTACTGAATATGAAAGAATATATACAACTCAGATCTCAAAGACAGAAATAGTAAAACCTAGACTAGAGAGCCTCAGTCTCTATAGCTACTGGATCCGACTAAAAATCTGGGTCACAAGAAACATCTACAGCTGTCCCATAGTAGGTGTCTACGTAGGCCTCATCCTCTGTAATATTTTCAACAGGTCCAGTCAGGACTAAGAACGAGCACAAAACATCTCACGCAGTTCATATCAAGTTAGGAAATATAAAGCATGCAATAGAGTAAGGTACAGGAAATGCTGAAAGAGAATGTATATGAAAAACATCAGAGATTTGATAATAGGAAATATCTATATATGATACGTAAGAACTGTAAGCAATGTGTGATTTAGAGTACAATATGGTTATGTAAACGGTCTAGGACAATGCAATGCTAACTCCATTGTACGTGAGTGTACAATAGACATATATAATAGTTATACAATGTTGTATAATAGGACTTGAGTACATAACCAATTCTACTCCCCCTCCCTAATCAATACGCAAGGATCTACTCCAGTTACGTTATCTTGTACAATAGTTGACAATGTTATACAATAGATGTATAATATTATACAATAGATGTATAATGTTATATAATAGTTGTACAATATTATACAATAGTTGTACAATGGTCTATCCCTGGAACTCATGTGATAATGAGAGTACAATATGCACAATGAGTATATAAGGATATGGGTATTCAATAAATACAATATGTAAGTAAAACACACATCATAATATGTATCTAGTAATACAAGGGGATAACATCTCAAAAGAAGATCTATAGTACCAATCCGTGATAACAATCGTGTCAGCATCAAGTACAGTAATCTAGAGCAAGAATATAAATCCAGATAAGTATGAAACAGCCAGAAAATGTACTCGCCTGTTGTCTGAATGTCCAAAGTAAATATACTGTCAGAGGAGAGGTGTTTGGCTCCTAATCAGAACAGCACAAGTCACAACAAGTCCAAAATGGCAAAATGAAGTTCTACTATGCATTCTACATGATTCTAGGTCAATCTAGACCAAAGTCAACTCTTGGTCAACTTGGTCAACCCTGAAAGTCAAACCTAGGTCAACTATGGTCAAACTAGGTCTAACAAGTCTAAATTAGGTCAACAAGTTATTCTAGGTCTAAACAAACTAAGTATATGCAAATCAAATGTCCAAGATAGCTACTAACTCATAGCCTAAGTCACTTGCTAAACCAAGTACAAAACTAAACCGTAAGCTAACAAGGCACACAAATTTAGTCATATAATGTATATATATTATTCACATTCACATATTCATATACAAAGATATATATAGGAAATCTTTATATAGGCACATACATATATATATATATAGAGAGAGAGAGAGAGAAAGAGAGGTAAAAGAGTAAGTGAGTATGTGTGTGTTTGGCATGTGTGTGAAAGGATATGTGTTAATGTTCTAAAATTTAGTGATAGGTAGGAGTATGTGACATGGGATGCATGATGTCAAAGGGTGTATGAATGCATGTGTGTAAAACGTTATAGGTTAACTCAGTTTATAGAAATACATACATACATACTTACCTTGTATACATGCATACATACATATCATGTATATTACATTTATATGATACGTACATGTATACTTGTATTATATTATACATACATTCATGCATATTAGATACTTGTATTTATATTAACATATTGCAAACATTCATTTTATTCATGCATCTATGCATTACCTACATGTTTTATACATATGCATATATTGTATATTCATATCATTTCATACATTAACATAGAGACATACAAACATGCACACATTATATATTTTATAACTTGCATTACCTTACATATCATGTTATATATTATCATTCATTCCTTTCATATATTACATTATCTTTAAGTTGAATACATCATATATGGATGCAATACATTATCTTGCATGCTAGCATTCATATATTGCATTCTATATTACCTATATACATGTATTTCCTCCATTCAATCATGCTTGCATCATATACTCTACATAACCATACATGTTATCATTATATATTGTATTACAATATTTATACATTATGCATTAATATCTATCATTACATATATATCTTCATGCATACATTGTATATCATTCTTTCATTCATGCATTGCTTATATGCATTATATTAATTGTATTCCTACATGCTTGCATTCAACCATATATACATTAATGTAAAGAGAATATATATCATATATATTATTTATTCATCTAACATATCATGCATTACATACTCTATATTCATTTAATATCCATACTATATAGGCTCATAGGTTACACAAAATGCATATATCATATAGTTACTCTTCTACTTAAAACCAATACTATACCAATTGGGCATTCACTAAATTCTAGGATTAAAGTATGTCATAGCCCTTTGTGTTAGCTTTCCGAAACTTTAAACGGATCGCATTTTCGTGTCCGGAAGCTCCCGAAATCGCGAAAATACCGAAACACGTTTGTCTTTCGTACAGCTGACACTCAAATAATTCTACAGAAAGTTACATAAAGAATTTGGCTTATTAAAATATATATTTGTAAATCTAACTTCGATACGGTTCTTTTAAAAAAAATAGGAGGATAAATCGGAATTCTAAGCTAAAAGTTATGACATTTCTAATTTGCTTTAGTTAATAAAAACGTGGATAAAAATTATGACGGATTTGACAAAAGAACACGCCAAGATACTTGGATACAAACATAGGTATCCAAATGAAACTCATTCTAACTATCCTAACTAAGATCAATCCACTCTCTAACCATTACAAAACTGAATTTAAATATCTATTTAAACTATTATCATACATACATACACATGGGGTGTCCTAATTTGGGATCTATCAAGTAGGACACAAGACACATATCAAAAATCCTCAAGAGAGCTCCAAATGGCCTCAAATTTGAATTTAAATGGGACACATACATGAGGATGGATCCTATGGATTCAAAACTAATTTATGTACAAAGAAATTCGATTTAGAGTATGGGTTTTACCTATTGGGAGTGGAATCCCAATGAAATCTTTTAGGACACGGCTCCTGATACGAAGATCCCTCAAAGTGGACACTCCTCATTGCACTCCTCTTCCAATCCTTGGTAGCACCCTTCCCTTGGAGAATGGGAATGATTGAGAGAAGGTTTGGTGAAGGAATGATTTAATTTGGAGATCAAATCAATGGGAAGGCTCTCTAAAATTGGGGAAGAATAAAAGGAAAATATAAGAGGCAAGATTGTAATGAATGAAATAAATCATTCTCTCCTAAAGGTGGCTGCCATAAAGAGTCCATTAGGGCTAATGGAAATATCCTAATTGCCCCTCTCTAGTCTCATATGGTTAAGTCTAGACTAGGTTCAAGTTTGGGGTCAAAATGATCTAGTTTTGAGTCTCTAACTTAACCATTCTAACATGATAAAAATTAGTTTAATTAACTAACTTAATGTTGCGTCTTATGAGCCATGCTTAACTTAATATTGGGTCTCATCTAGAGTTCAAGCTACCCAGGGTCACAATACAAGTCGGAACGAGACGAAACTCAAACCCGACTAAACAAATCCAATAAAAATAATATTAAAAATATAAAATTTTCCCAAAATATTAAAATATGAAAAATGACCAAAATCATAATACATCAATTTAAATATTATTAAAATAATCTAAAATTTACCAATTAATCAAAATCCTAAATAATTCAAAAGTCACAAAATGACCAAAATACCCTTAGCCTAAAAAGTTGTAAATAGTCATTCTAATCACATGGTTAGGTTCCCATGGTCATGGATTAGTCTCTAGACTCAACAGTTCTAGAGTTCACTAGCTAACACATCAAAATTATAATTCACCCATTTTAAATAGTATTAAATTAATTAAAAATTTACCAAAAATTACAACATGAGTTAAATCTTATTATCGATTAATCAAAATTATAAAAGTTCAAAATTACCCTCATTTTAGAAAAGTAGGTGTTATACGTCTCGCTAGATAGAACTTCGTAAATGGGAGAAGACACCATATGGCATGATTTGTATTTCTTGCCCATCTTTACTTTGGAAGACACCACCCCCTACGTATTTCTTTCACAAGGTCTGGATGGACCCACATGATCTCACCATATTCTGTCGTGAGTGGCACCAACATTGATGTTGAGTTACGAGCTGGCGGCAGGTTGACGACTTTCATTATTGCCTTGGGGATTGGGACTACGCCATCTGGGACTTCTGTGGGAGGAAAGTCTCCAAATTGGAGAGAGATCATGTTAGAAGATACAACCTTGTCTTCAGCTTCGAGGTTGATAACACGGCTGTCGATAAGTTGTTGTATCTTCTTCTTCAAGATGATACAATCCTTGGTAGAGTGGTGCAGGTACTGATAATAAAGACAGTACTTGTGATCGTTGAGTTAGTTCGCCTCCGCAGGCTGTCGTGGTGGAGGCAATGTCAGTTTATTACCCTTCATCAATGTGTAAAAAATGGTAATAACATCATCTTCGTCAAATGAGAAAGTCTCATTAGGTTTGTCAGGAGCGCCCTGAGAATTGGAAGCTCCCTTGGAAGTGTCGACCGTCGAGACTTCTTTCCCTTTACCCCCACTGACAGGGATAGTTTGAGGGTGCTTACCTTTGTCTTCAGATTTGGGTGTCTTCAACCCCAATACTTCCTGATTAGGGATGTTATTTTCAGCAGCATCAGCGGCCCCAATGAAAGCAGGCCATGTTTCATACTTATATATACCCAGACAGAACTTCACTGTAGGAAGAAAGTTATGTCGACAAGTAACCATAAGTTCTGAGTCTGGTATACCGAAGGGCATCTTCAATGTTAGTCGCCTGAAGCGTTCGATGAAAGCAATAACAGACTCAGTCCTCCTTTGCTTGGTCACGATGAGGGTGGACATACTAACATGCATACCACTCTCATAAAACCTATTGAGGAATAACCTCTCCAAATCATTAAAGAAATTAATACAACCGTTAGGCAGACTATAGAACCATTCAAAAGCTACCCCCTACAAGGTGCTAATAAACAGCTTTGACAAAAAGTGGATCGTCCCTGGGTAAGTGTAGAGTCTGCGTGTTGAAGTATGTCATGTGTTGGCGAGGAGAAGTCATCCCGTCTGTAAAACCCCTAAATTTCTACTATATTTTTTTATTTGTTAAAATTTGTACTGATTTAAAATTTTTATTATTGTACGTCACGTAGTCGTATTGTACGTCGCGTACGAAATTTTATTTTTGCTCGACGAGTGCCAATATGTACGAGCGTACATATTTTAGAAAAATATTTTTTATTTTATTTTTATAGTTTCAAGATAATATATATAAATATTATTTTTGCCATTTTACCAAATTTCCGAGTTGGTTATCTTAAGCCCTTCTTTCTAATATTTATTAGTAATAAGTTATATTTCATTGTATACTAGAAAGCATAATTTTGTATAAATAATTATGCATACATATTTCATAATTTATTTATTAGCTTATTTTAAAATAAATAATAATGTATTTTCGAAATTTATTTATTATAGTATTTTGGAAAACATATTCTAAATTATTGGGACATTTAAATCTTGATTTAAAAAATTTTGGATTTATTTAAATAAGTTAAATATTTGAAATTTATTTATCTCATGGATTTTATACTAGAAATTTAATTTGATTTAAATTAGATATTTAATTTGAAATTAGATTTGGATATAGATTGAATTTGGATTTGATTGTTTTAAATTAAATAGATGATATATCTACTTGGGTTTTAAATCTAATCCTAAGCCTATCCAAATTGGGAATTCCCACATCCTATAAATAGGCAGGTACTCCTCCAACTCTTCATTATTCATCCACAAATTCTCCACAAACCAATGGTGCGTGCCCCGTGTCCGTGTTCCATCGTCCAAATCTTATTCCATTAGTTTACAGGTACATTATTCATCTTCTTTCCCGTGTCAGACACAACCCCGACACAATCAACCCCGACAAATCCCTACTTTCTAACCCTAAGCTAATCCCATCGTCCCCGGCCGCAACCATCGCCTCCACAGCCACCCGCATCCGGTCGACGTCTCCACCCTTGACCCCATCACCCGCTGCCACCAGCCGTCACCACCGCACGTCGTAACCACCACTACCAAACCAAACTCGTCACAACCACCACCTCCAACATCCCGCCGTCACCGTTCCCCCTTCACCACCGTCGCCACAACCGTCGTCATCGACACCACCACAGACCCACCACCATTACAACCATGACCACCGTTACCAAACTCGACCACCACCCTGGCCACTCCCCGGAACACCAGAAACATCGACGCACATCCATCACAGCCCTAAAAGAAAAATAAAAGAATTGAAAACCCTAACCTGAACCTCGACCGTGCGCCCCGAACTTTTCCGAAGCCAGCGCCGCCGGGCCGGCCAGGACCCCACTCCGGCGAGCCCGCTGATAAACCCCCTCCAGCACTGTTCGCCGTCGGAGTGAGCGCCAATCCGTCGTGCTCCGTTCGTACCGCTGCCCCCAGACTCTGCCACCTCGACCGCTCCTCAGCCGCGTCGTCGTAGCCCTACGGCCGACCGCCGAGCAAAACCCCTTCCTCCTCGCCGTCGCCAGATCCCGACCCCTCCATTCTCCGATCATCTTCCTCCTCCCAGATCCGCGCAACCCCGACGCGGCGAGCACCGCCGTCGACACCGTGCCGGAGCAGACGACGAACCTCTCTCCTAACCCTCACCGTCGACTTCCCCCTCCGGTCTCACCGTCGCATCTCCCCTTCTCGACCTCCTCCGATCCGCTGACCCAGCGACCAGCCTCCACCCACATCCTCTCCATGACCGCCGCCTCTCCCCGGCCAGAAACCCTAGCCGTCGACCTCGAACCGTCGTGCGCCCCCATCCTTCTCCCTCCGCCTCGCCCTTCCGGCGACAAACCCGCCGACTGAGCACCGCACACCCCCCGACCAAAAACCCTCTCTTCCGTATCATCCCCCGTGCCGCTCCCAAGCTCCGCCGCACGCCGACGAAGCTCGGCCGAGCTTTCTCCCCGTCGCCTCTCCTCAGCTTCTCTCTTCCTCCCTCTCTCCGATCCACTTTCTCTCTCTTCTCGATTTTACTTTTTTTTGTAATATTACTGTTCTCTCGGAAGAGAGAACACCTGCTGATTTTTACTTTTTTTATTTTTATTTTTTATTTATTATCACTTCTTTTTTTCATTTTCCTGTCTAAATTAAATTATTTGTTTTTTATATTTTTAATTATTTTGTGTTTTGTTATTATTATTTTCTTTCTAGTATGTGTTATTTTACTAACAATATTATTATTATCATTATTAGTTTTATTATATTATTATTATGTATTTCGTGTATAATAATCTTATTAGAATTCTTTTAAAAATATATATATATTTGGTTATTAGTATTTTGTTATAAGATTTCTCGGAAATAAAGTTGATAGATTATTAGGCTTGGAACGTAGTGATTTCAAATATACTATTAAGTATTTATCCATTTTATGGACCACCCTAGAAAGTATTGTTTGGCATTAATTTACTTTTGACTATTAAAAATATATAGTTTCCTACTAAAATACTATTTTGACGAAACTTGGAGTTGTTGCTAGATTTTCGAGTATTCAATTAAATTTTATTTTAATATAAAACCCTAATTTCAAGTATTATAAATAGATCTCGAAAATCGTATATATTATCCATTTTTCTTTCTTTGACTTTTTCTCAATTCCATAACCAAGCCTATATTCCTATTCGATCGCCAAGTTCGTACCACCTTATGTCCACCCTAACTAAATTGACCCTTCTGGACCCAATGGAATCGACCGTGTCACCATCCGTGGTCACCTTGCATAGTTGTTGCACCGAAGTTACAGTTCGTGCCATATTGATTATCGTAGCACACCAGGCGCTCTACCAGGCAAGACACCTTGCCATTAGCTGTTTATTTACTTTAGCTCATATTGCATGCATTATTTATTTTCTTTATACAAAATAAACTGTGATACATGGCATAACCTGTTAGAACTTATTGTTCGTTATATTTTCTGCTGTGTATTATTTTCTTACAAATTAAACCTAGATTTAAGGGACCACCTTGTGTGTCGCATTCATTGGCCCTGACACGTTGTAAACACGAAGTTGTGTATCGCATGTAGAACACGAAAGTGCGTGATTGGCTGGCCACCAGTACGTACAAGCCGTGCGATAGGAATAACCGCTAATAGAGGTTGCATGCTAGTTTGACTTAGCGGTTATAGAGGTTAATGTTGTGGATACAACATAATAGGCATTGGACGGGAAGGATAATTTCTTAGCGTATGGGCTTCGATGCACTTCCCTTATGACCCAGACTCTCCGCTGGAGATACGGGGTTGATGATCCAAGATTACTGACGGCCACTGACGATTCTGCGGAACGTCATGGTCTTCCTGATGGGGCCTCTGGTGCCCAAAGGAGGACTACGCCGATCCTATTTAGCCAGGGCCCATGCGTAGGAAGGATTGTTCTTAACTATATTTTACTTAGAACGGTAGGCTACCCTATCCATTAGGTACGAGTATTTTTGGTTTGGATACTTGTATCTGACCGTGGCTTGGAACAATAACTTGTTGCGGATTAGTTCGTCACATCTTGTCCTTGTTTGGATGTAGGTATGACTTACTACTTCGATGAGAAGGTATTGAACCTTGTTGGGGTCCGGATACCATATTGGATTCATAGCATGGGAAGATACGTTACCGTGAATTAGTTTACCATCTCCTGTCCTTGTTTGGTTGGGGGGATGGTACGCTCGTTCAGTAGGTGCGTATTGGAACATGTTATAATTTGATTTACTTATTTATTTGAGCAATATTTATTCAGTTTATATGGCATGATATTATGTGTCTTATTACGTCCCTCTGAGGACCTGGTTGTCTTGCCAGGTGTGTGCTATTGTCTTTTGCAGGTGCTCTAGCTCTAGCCGTGATCTTCGCTACTTCTTCGAGGATGATTGCATTTGAATCGTCTTCGCTTCGCTCGCCAAATTCATATCTTTTCTTATGTATTTTCCTTTACTTGTTGGTAGTGGATTTGTCTCCGCCCAACATATTGTATCAAGATAATTCTTTCTCATTATATGATATCTTTATTTCATTTATTTTGTGTGGATGAGATTAGTTATGGTTCTACTGCATTTTACAGCTTATGTATTTATACGAGGCTTTCATATATTGGAGTATACTTCGTATGAATACAGCTGACATGTCTACGTTCCTAGCCCTACGTATTTTGGGACTGGGGCGTTACATGTTTTTGTGGTGGCCCATGTAGGTCAAGATAAATTGTTTGGTTACTTACCGTACCAAGCAAGCCTGCGTATAGGATTAGAAGTCTAGGATCTCATCCACATACTTGACCACTTTCTTCAATCTACCGTTTGACTCATCGATTGCATCTTGCTTGATTCCTTCTATCATTATCCTTCCTTCGTGCTTACTAGAGGTTGACCCTATTAGTTAGCTGTCCCAAACACCATTAGTTTAAATTAAGTTGGGTAGAATACCTTATGAACTAGCAACCCCTTTGACCTAGTGACCTATAGTAGCAAGCTTATTTAGATCCTAGAATCTAGAGGACCTAACCCGTCTAGCCAACCAAGGACTTGGACAAGAAGACTATAGGACGACTGTATGCCCTAGAATCATTCTACCTTCTTAAATCTTAATCTCTCGTGCCTATGTATTTACCATTTGACTAAATGATGCTAATGTAGCCTAGTTTTTGCAAGCTTATCTTTTATCGAGCTTGTTCAAGACATATGTTATTGGAAGAGCTCCCACTAACATGTTGTCTAACCAGAACCGGTGCACAATGGTCTGATCAACCAAGTGCACTTTGGTTCGCTTTTGCCTATTATTCTATGTGGATGGGGACATAGTTGAACTTGTCCTCTAGAGTCCTATCCACGACTGCCTTGACAATTCCTTTAAAATTATTCGATCGTCTTTGAATCACAAATTCGTATTCGATAACGCCTCCTTCGAACTCTATATTGCTTTCACCTTCACCTATTTTTCGAAGAACGAAAGCGTTATACTAGCACTCCCTCTAGCCTTCCTATCGGCTATGACCATTCTCCCTCGATATTGCTATATCTTCATCCCGAACTACTCGACCCTATCATGACCCTCTAATCGCTTAATTAAAGCGAATGTATTTCGTTCCCTTAATCGTGACCCTCATTCATTACCCGTGACCATACCGTATTTTTCTATGATCAAGATCGTGATTTCTTACGACATGATTTGTATTCGATTGTTTCCCATCAAAACCCCCTTGTGTCCTCTCACCCCCTACAAATCCTTAATTTCGAGGACGAAATTCTTTTAAGTTTGGTAGGATGTAAAACCCCTAAATTTCTACTATATTTTTTTTATTTATTAAAATTTGTACTAATTTAAAATTTTCATTATTGTACGTCGCGTAGTCGTATTGTACGTCGCGTACGAAATTTTATTTTTGCTCGACGAGTACGAATATGTGCGAGCGTACATATTTTAGAAAAATATTTTTTATTTTATTTTTATAGTTTCAAGATAATATATATAAATATTATTTTTGCCCATTTTACCAAATTTCCGAGTTGGTTATCTTAAGCCCTTCTTTCTAATATTTATTAGTAATAAGTTATATTTCATTGTATACTAGAAAGCATAATTTTGTATAAATAATTATGCATACATATTTCATAATTTATTTATTAGCTTATTTTAAAATAAATAATAATGTATTTTCGAAATTTATTTATTATAGTATTTTGGAAAACATATTCTAAATTATCGGGACAATTAAATCTTGATTTAAAAATTTTTGGATTTATTTAAATAAGTTAAATATTTGAAATTTATTTATCTCATGGATTTTATACTAGAAATTTAATTTGATTTAAATTAGATATTTAATTTAAAATTAGATTTGGATATAGATTGAATTTGGATTTGATTGTTTTAAATTAAATAGATGATATATCTACTTGGATTTTAAATCTAATCCTAAGCCTATCCAAATTGGGAATTTCCACATCCTATAAATAGGCAGGTACTCCTCCAACTCTTCATTATTCATCCACAAATTCTCCACAAACCAATGGTGTGTGCCCCGTGTCCGTGTTCCATCGTCCAAATCTTATTCCATTAGTTTACAGGTACATTATTCATCTTCTTTCCCGTGTCGGACACAACCCCGACACAATCAACCCCGACAAATCCTTACTTTCTAACCCTAAGCTAATCCCATCGTCCCCGGCCGCAGCCATCGCCTCCACAGCCACCCGCATCCGGTCGACGTCTCCACCCTTGACCCCATCACCCGCTGCCACCAGCCGTCACCACCGCCCGTCGTAACCACCACTACCAAACCAAACTCGTCACAACCACCACCTCCAACATCCCGCCGTCACCGTTCCCCCTTCACCACCGTAGCCATAACCGTCGTCATCGACACCACCACAGACCCACCACCATTACAACTACGACCACCGTTACCAAACTCGACCACCACCCTGGCCACTCCCCGGAACACCAGAAACATCGACGCACATCCATCACAGCCATAAAAGAAAAAGAAAAGAATTGAAAACCCTAACCTGAACCTCGACCGCGTGCCCCGAACTTTTCCGAAGCCAGCGCCGCCGGGTCGGCCAGGACCCCACTCCGGCGAGCCCGCTGATAAACCCCCTCCAGCACTGTTCGCCGCCGGAGTGAGCGCCCATCCGCTGCGCTCCGCTCCGCGCCGCCGTCCCCAGACTCTGCCACCTCGACCGCTCCTCAGCCGCGTCGTCGAAGTCCTACGGCCGACCGTCGAGCAAAACCCCTTCCTCCTCGCCGTCGCCAGATCTCGACCCCTCCGTTCTCCGATCATCTTCCTCCTCCCAGATCCGCGTAACCCCGACGCGGTGAGCACCGCCGTCGACATCGCGCCGGAGCAGACGACGAACCTCTCTCCTGACCCTCACCATCGACTTCCCCCTCCGGTCTCACCGTCGTATCTCCCCTTCTCGACCTCCTCCGATCTGCTGACCCAGCGACCAGCCTCCACCCACATCCGCTCCATGACCGCCGTCTCTCCCCGGCCAGAAACCCTAGCCGCCGACCTCGAACCGCCGTGCGCCCCCATCCTTCTCCCTCCGCCTCGCCCTTCCGGCGACAAACCCGCCGACTGAGCGCCACACACCCCCCGACCAAAAACCCTCTCTTCTGCATCATCCCCCGCACCGCTCCCAAGCTCCGCCGTACGCCGACGAAGCTCGGCCGAGCTTTCTCCCCGTCGCCTCTCCTCAGCTTCTCTCTTCCTCCCTCTCTCCGATCCACTTTCTCTCTCTTCTCGATTTTACTTTTTTTTGTAACATTACTGTTCTCTCGGGAGAGAGAACATCTGCTGATTTTTTTTATTTATTATCACTTGTTTTTTTTGTTTTCCTGTCTAAATTAAATTATTTGTTTTTTATATTTTTAATTGTTTTGTGTTTTGTTATTATTATTTTCTTTCTAGCATGCATTATTTTACTAACAATATTATTATTATCATTATTATTTTTATTATATTATTATTATGTATTTCGTGTATAATAATCTTATTAGAATTCTTTTAAAAATATATATATATTTGGTTATTATTATTTTGTTATAAGATTTCTCGGAAATAAAGTTGATAGATTATTAGGCTTGGAACGTAGTGATTTCAAATATACTATTAAGTATTTATCCATTTTATGGACCACCCTAGAAAGTATTGTTTGGCATTAATTTACTTTTGACTATTAAAAATATATAGTTTCCTACTAAAATACTATTTTGACGAAACTTGGAGTTGTTGCTAGATTTTCGAGTATTCAATTAAATTTTATTTTAATATAAAACCCTAATTTCAAGTATTATAAATAGATCTCGAAAATCGTATATATTATCCATTTTTCTTTCTTTGACTTTTTCTCAATTCCATAACCAAGCCTATATTCCTATTCGATCACCAAGTTCGTACCACCTTATGTCCACCCTAACTAAATTGACCCTTCTGGACCCAATGGAACCGACCGTGTCACCATCCGTGGTCACCTTGCATAGTTGTTGCACCGAAGTTGCAGTTTGTGCCACATTGATTATCGCAGCACACCAGGCGCTCTACCAGGCAAGACACCTTGCCATTAGCTGTTTATTTATTTTAGCTCATATTGCATGCATTATTTATTTTCTTTATGCAAAATAAACTGTGATATATGGCATAACCTGTTAGAACTTATTGTTCGTTATATTTCCTGCTGTGTATTATTTTCTTACAAATTAAACCTAGATTTAAGGGACCACCTTGTGTGTTGCATTCATTGGCCGTGACACGTTGTAAATATGAAATTGTGTGTCGCATGTAGAATACAAAAGTGCGTGATTGGCTAGCCACCAGTACGTACAAGCCGTGCGATAGGAATAACCGCTAATAGAGGTTGCATGCTAGTTTGACTTAGCGGTTATAGAGGTTAATGTTATGGATACAACATAATAGGCATTGGGCGGGGAGGATAATTCCTTAGCGTATGGGCTTCGATGCACTTCCCTTGTGACCCGGACTCTCCGCTGGAGATACGGGATTGATGACCCAAGATTACTGACGGCCACTGACGATTCTGCGGAACGTCATGGTCTTTCTGATGGGGCCTCTGGTGCCCAAAGGGGGACTACGCCGATCCTATTTAGCCAGGGCCCATACATAGGAAGGATTATTCTTAACTACATTTCACTTAGAATGGTAGGCTACCCTATCCGTTAGGTACGAGTATTTTTGGTTTGGGTACTTGTATCTGACCGTGGCTTGGAACAATAACTTGTCGCGGATTAGTTCGTCACGTCTTGTCCTTGTTTGGTTGTAGGTGTGACTTACTACTTCGATGAGAAGGTATTGAACCTTGTTGGGGTCCGGATACCATATTAGATTCATAGCATGGGAAGATACGTTACCGTGAATTAGTTTACCATCTCCTGTCCTTGTTTGGTTGGGGGAATGGTACGCTCGTTCAGTAGGTGCGTATTGGAACATGTTATAATTCGATTTACTTATTTATTTGAGCAATATTTATTCAGTTTATATGGCATGATATTATGTGTCTTGTTACGTCCCTCTGAGGACCTGGTTGTCTTGCCAGGTGTGTGTTATTGTCTTTCGCAGGTGCTCTAGCTCTAGCCGTGATCTTCGCTACTTCTTCGAGGATGATTGCATTTGGATCGTCTTCGCTTCGCTCGCCAAATTCATATCTTTTCTTATGTATTTTCCTTTACTTGTTGGTAGTGGATTTGTCTCCGCCCAACATATTGTATCAAGACAATTCTTTCTCATTATATGACATCTTTATTTCATTTATTTTGTGTGGATGAGATTAGTTATGGTTCTACTGCATTTTACAGCTTATGTATTTATACGAGGCTTCCATATATTGGAGTATACTTCGTTTGAATACAGCTGGCATGTCTACGTTCCTAGTCCTACATATTTTGGGACTGGGGCGTTACTCCGTCAAATGAATTTAGCGTCAATGGCTTGTAGTTATGAGGGCAAGTAGCATTCTTCCATTCAGGAGGATATGGTTGAGATATTTCCATCTTCTGAAGCTCGTCTTTGTGTTAGATGGTATTGAGACGGGCAATAAGTGAATCAATTGCATCCTAGTGATTGAGCAGATATTGAGAAACGTCTGTTGTACGGTTGTCAAGCGTCGTTGGTGAAGGACCATCCCCAGCATATACAAGATTTGGAGGAGGCACAATGGTCCGTTTGTAGTAAAGGAGGGTTGTTTATATGAGCTGGACTAACGTGTGCTGAGACGTTTGGTTGAGGTGGAGGAACAGCTCCAGCAGTTTGGACTGCCATGATACTGGTAAACATATCAGTAATATTGACAAATGTTGTTTCAAGACTCTCTAGCCGCTTGTTGGTCTGATCACTGGCTTCTTCAGGTCTCCCTCCATCTGCCATGTATATAGATAACATGCGAGGATAAACTGAGGAGACAGTACAACGGGTGCTGATTTGTCTGTCTCTGAGTTAAGAAGTCCCTCGTCTTCAGGTAGGAGAGGTAGATAGTCATCGTCGGACTCGAATAGATCATCATCATCTGGAAGGCTACCCCCGATGTGAAGGTCATCTACTTCAGACTCTGAGGGAATACTGCCCCCAGATGAAGGATTATCACCTTCAGCTTGGAAGTCCTCGTCATTTATACGGAATCTCATCCTTGAACGAGTACCCATATAGACTCCTTCATTTATAACAGCTCGTTGGTTATCTGTTGGTAGACTTCTTCTTTTTTTGTTCACATAACTGAGAGAAAAAGTTGGGTTCATGGTCCACCTTCTTTGATTGGGGCTCCCGTAAGGAGGCCCCATGAAGCCATGTTGGATGAACACATAGCAGCTTTTCATCATCAGCGCGATGCAGTCGTCGAAATACGGACTGCCTCTGAGCCTCTTTCGTTGCTTTGGAACAGCAATAGTTGATGACAATACTGGTGTACAGATATACACCATGAATTATCGTATCCTCCCTCGCTTTACGCTTATGATTTATCATGTCGCGTAAATCAGCGAAAGGGAGTTTTGCCTTAAAACCCATGTCACATGTATCGTCGAGCTTTGCATATGGGTTTATAAGGAGAGTTGGCGCATCCGGACTTAATTCACGTGCAGGGGCAACCCCCACACCTAAGTTCCGTAATAACCTTGAAGACAGCCCCGTACTATACGTGGTGGAGTCTATCTTTTTGCTGTGGATGCATACCCTGGAGCATGCCCTTGGGCGCATGCTTCCCTAAGGTCCTGGCATCATGCCTGGCCCTCCTGGATGTGGGTGCATAGAATGGGTCAGAGCCTGGGCGCATGGCCCTAGACGCATAGCCTATTGAAGACAGAAGTCCTCTGGTTAGGGTTACGCGCCCACATAATGCCTTTGGTTCATAACCCTGGGCGCATGCTTAGGAAAGCAGTGTTGTTTTCTTCTAGTTTTGCCTTCTTTATTTGTGAGCGTCGCTGAGTTTGTCCAGAGCGTCGAACACTTCGATTCTTGGCATCGTAGTATTTTTTGCCAAGTTTCGAGTGTTGAACACTATGTTGTTGGTTACACAAGGGGATGTCGTTGGGCTAGTAGAGGCCGGAGCGGTATGCGCCTTCTTCATGTCAGCAGCCTCTGTGGCAGAGCTATGCACCCACAGAGAAGCTCCATGCACCCACGTGGAAGGCTTATGTGCCTACGTGACAGAGTTCTTCGGTTGCATATCTTCTACGACACTGGCAGGATATGCACCACGAGCCTTAGGAAGCCAAGTCTTGCGAGACTTGTTTGGCTTCACTAATTTTGATGGAGTAGAGCCATCCCTCGAGAGCATCTCTTCAAACTCCTGCTGATCGAACTTCACGATCAACATCTTCTGAGTGCTCCCCACTTTATCGGTATCGGATTACGTCACCACCTTCTCGTCAGAGGAAAAGGTAGTTCCCAGCAGAGTCGCCATTTTTGTGGACACACACAAAAAAGTAGAAGAAACGATATCTTTTCTTATTGGCACAAGGTACCACAAATCCAGTACGCTTGAGAGATCATGTGCTAAGGATCCCCGAGTACAAAAACAATTCTGGGAAATGGGACGATGGAGATCAAACGGCAGCTCCTTTACTCCGTTGATACTCCGATTACAAAAGTGGAAGAAAACCTAAGAAAATTGCTAACTATCGGCTCACTGGCAAGAAGGGCAGCAATTTGGCTCTTGAAATGCTCTTCGTTCTGTTTGTCTTTGTAGAGGGGGACACCCTCTATTTATAGTCGTTTTGGTACTAAAAACGACTGTTATGCGCCCACAGGTGAAAAATACATTAATTTTACTATAGGCATATAACACTCCTTTGGGCGCATAGGGTGTAGGCGTATGGATACTAGATAATCGTGGGTAGATCATAGGATTGACGTGGTGTTGACATGGCTACATGCTTTGGTGTACGATTGCTCATGGAGACTAACGTGGACGTATGCTTTACTGCACGATTGATCGTAGAGTTTTACTGAGTCGTAGGGATCTGTTGTCTTGGGCGCATAGAGCAGGAGTGAGTTTATGTGCCCACACTTGGGTGCATGCTTGATCTATAGAAAATAATGTGGACGTATATACCCTTTTTGATCATGTGGGCGCATAGCTCCTCATTGATCCTGTGGGCACATAGACCCTCTTCGACCATGTGGGCGCATAGCCTCCTCTTTGACCATGTGGGCGTAGGGCTTCTTTTGTCTTTGTATTTTTCATGCTTCTACAGCTTGCTGGAGCAGGGGTCCTTAGCAGCAGCCTATCCATGAGCTCTAGGACCACATGGGCCAACGCTTGCATGGATTCGCTTGACATATGTAGACCCACTATGTGGGCCTCTACAAGGTGCTGGTATTTTAACTTCTCGCTACTTCCTACGTTATCGCCTTATATCATGTATATTGACATCAGGGATGGGAAGTAGATAGTGCAGTAGATCTTTCGCTCATGGGTTCCGACCCGTAAGTGTTATCGTTCTAGAAAAAGATTGGTAGATTGGTATCGTCTTTGGAATCGAAGGGATAGCCACCCCCTATCTACTGATAGTACGTACCCCCAGATGCATCGATATCTTTCCCATATAAAACTTCTTCTAGCTGGAATGAACGGTTCATAAAGAATATTTAGGATGTGCTCCCCCAGTATGTCACTCCCGTTTTACGTTATACGTATTTCTAGTGTATGTGTACGAATTCCCAACCCGTATTTTGACTTGTCTATCATGGCTTGGTTCGGTCCTGGTTTAATCTTGACTTGGTTTATCTTGCTTGGTTTATTTTTGTTTGGTTTTGGTTTGGTTTGAGATGGTGAGGCTTACTATATAAGTCAACTCCACTCTCTCTCCTTCATTATCTCTCATTTACTTCTTCTTCTCCATTACTCCTCCCACCTACCCCAAGCCCTAGGAAAGTGCAACTTACTTCATGATGGATCTTCCATTTTATTGTTCTATCTTCTTCTCTACATGATTCTAAGCATCTCTAGGACTTAACATTTTTCATTTTGGTGGATGGATTCTTGTAGATCTAAGTTTGTGATATTTTTGGTTTTCTTGGGTTTTGATCTATCAAACTTATTTGTTTTCAAAATCTAGTTGTTCTATGTTGTAGAGAATTTTGTTCTACCCTATTTTGACCTTTGGAAGTCTAAATTTGGACTTACAGTGAAGGTTTTATGGAGCTTGGAAGCTATGGGTTCCATGGCCATCTTTCTCGAATTTCTTTTGAGAAGATGGGCACCCATCGACTCTTGCCGCATGGCATCCCGTCGACTCTTGCCGCATGGTACCTCATCGACTTTTGCCGCATGGCACCCCATCGATACTTGCTGCATGGGCACCCATCGACTCTAGCCGCATGAGACTCTGGCCGCATGAGAAGATGGGCACCCATCGACTCTTGGCGCATGGGCACCCATCGACTCTTGCCGCATGGCACCCCATCGACGCTTGCCGCATGGGCTACCATCGACTTTTGCAGTATGGTACCCCCATCGACTATTGCCGCATAGGTACCCATCGTCTCTGGCCGCATGAGAAGATGGGTACCCATCCACTCTGGCCGCATGGAAAGATGGGCACCCATCCACCCTTGGCCGCATAATGCCTATTTTGGCTATTTTTGACTATTTTATGTCCTATTTGGCTGAATTGTGGCCAGAAATTCTCCCAACTCCCAACATAAAAGTTATAGATCTTTTTCTTGGCTTAAAGAATAAGTTATTAGCTATTTTATGCAAGTTTCTCTCATTCATGATAATGTAAGGATAGAACACGATGGTGGCCTATTGTGGCGCACCTTTAACAAGTAACAAGTAACATGACATGATAGGGGCCCGTTGTGGCACACTCTTAACAAGTAACCTTTACATGATAACTCTTGATATTGACCCGTCGTGGTGCACTCTAGACAAGTAACTTGACATAATAATTCTTGATGGTGGTCCGTCGTGACGCACTCTTGACATGATAAGTAATCTTGATAAGTAACCTAACATGTAATCTTAAATGATGTTGCGGGCTATCATGATATGTTGATTAATAACTCGTCTTGACACCGTGGGTGATTGTTCTTGTATGTGCTTGTGTAAGCTACCAGTCTCGTCTTTCATCATGTCTAGGACTTGCATCCCTGGTTACCACGGTCAGGTATTTATACTGAATCTGACTAGGTTAACGACTAGATTGAACATGTAGTTCATAAAAAGATTTTTCAGTCACAGGCAATCCCATTATCTGGGCGCTTTAATTGGACTTATAGCCTGCCATCGAGTAGGACATATTTTCAATACACTGTCATGTGTTGCACCCCCAAGTCACCATGGGATACATTTGTCTCCTGGGAGATGTATCCACCTAATACAACTCTCAACCTGCGGAAGGATAACAGGATAGCTTCAGGGCTTGTGACTGTTGGAACATCTTATTGCATCTTGTTAGTAACTAGGCTTGTGATAGCCCTAGTTAGTTAAAGTATCAAGCCGTACTCATTGCTTGGCTGTGATTGATGGATAGAGTCTAGTCTTGTCTATGCCAGTACAAGGTTACTTCGGGACATTTTACAGTTTATGCTTACTTGTCGATAATTGGTTAGAGACTAAGTTCTGTTCAGGCGAAGGGTTACAACTCGGTCCTTGTTTGGTTTACGGGTTGTAACTTGGTTACTAGAATAGTTTCTTAGTTATCTTATCGTTTATCACCCTACTTTCATGCCTCCAGTTTTCTTGTTATTATTATGCTTTATGTTCTAACTTGTTGGTTTTAGTTTCTAAGTAGCACTTGCTCTTTCTGGGGTCTGACCCAGCTAGTTTTGTATGACCAAATTTTGGAGCAGCACCTGAGGATCTCCCCGCCTTCCAGCCAGATGGTGAACACTAGAAAAAACCCTGGCAACGACTGGGTTTAATTTTGCTCTCTCGCTCTATTGTAAAATTATTCTTTTGAGGCGTTTAGCCGCCGAGCAAGTGTTAGCTCGTGTTGAATACTTATATTTCTTCTCTGCCTACGGGCTGTAACATGATTAACAAATCCTATGGTTGATCATGTATGACTGAAACTTTTGCTAGTCCTTGCATTTTATACGACTAGCTTTATGATCATCTGTATATGAAATGTATGGGACGCCTTACTATTGAATATCTGATGGTCTAATATCTTGAGATTGAGACACTTAGCTTGTTCTTGACCATAAGAGACTGATGGCTTGCAGATAAACCCTCATACATCTAGACAGTCGTGACCGTATATCGAGGTGGATTATACTTCTATATACGTAGTTGGCTGTGTCTTCCTCCGGTCTCTGGTATTTTGGTTCTGGGGCGTGACACAGCATGTGTAACAGTCTCCCTGAATTAAGGCTTAACTTTTGAACGGGTGTGTTAAAATACCCCAGAACTGGCTTCAGCTAACTTGCTGCCTTGGGGTCGGCTTTTTGATGCGTTAGCCGAGATAGGGAGATTCTTGGAACTCTTTTTAAATAAAGACAAGCTCCATTTAGTGTTACATAAGGTGACTAGAAGTTCATCCTCATCTTCTATCGACACCCTCTTTTTGAGGCACTGTCGGAGACGTGCTACTGGCTGCAGTCAGTAGAAAATAGACTATGTTGCTGGTGGAGGTGTTGTTGTCTGGTTACAGCTGTAGTTGATGACAATGTTAGCACAAGTATGCCCTAGTGCAGGCTTATCGTACATAACAGTCATCTCTCATGTTTTGTGTTTGTGACACATCACGCAAATCATGTGAAGAGAGATTCACACTTATACCCACTTAATACGCATGGCTAAGCCAAGCACTTGAGTGTGTATGTGAGTGGTGTGCTTCCTGATCTGGTTCCAGCACATAAGATGCACCCAGATCATTGGTGGAAGACTTATTATGAACCAAACCCACCTCATGCGCACAAACTACATGGGTGCATGGGTTTAATAACACAGAATTCGCTCATTGGCTTGGTTACAGCACTTTAGATGTGCCCAAGTGACAGAAAGACTTAAAGAACTGACCCATTATGGGTACGGATGCACCCGAGTCAGTTCTGTACAACTTACCATCGGATGCACATGTTTTTGTCAGTGCATGGTTGTGGTTTGTTGTTGGCATTGCAGTTTGAGAGCGCATGGTACACACCGCTCTAGACTTCTTTGCACTAGTGCTCAAAGGCACATAGTACTAAGAATCTATGTTTTGACCCCCTACCTCTGCTAGGAGGTTGGGGCCTGCGTGGCAAGAAATCTTGTCAAAGACACTGGCTTTGTTACGTGTAGAGAGATTGCTGCACCTCGGAGCAGAGGTATTCCTCTTCTCTTATGCCCTAGTCCGGGGCTGGTGGTTAATGATGTGCCCCTCATCCCTATGCGCTGGCCCATAAGTAGTTTTAACTTCTTTAAGAGACAGTAGCAGGTCGTGTGGGCGCATGCACATCTTCAGAAATAAGTAGTGTCTCATCCACAGAAAGTTGGTAAGCCGCTCGGGTCTTAGACACACAAGCCTTACGCATCTTTTTAGGCTTTACAAGCCTTGGAGAGGGGGATGTGCCATGTCCAGAGAGTAAATCTTCAAAAGCTTGTTGGTCGAAACGTACGACCAACATCTTTTGAGAAGATTCGAGCAAGTTGTCGTCGGATTGTGCCACCACCTTCTCATCGATAGAGAAGGACATCCCCAACAGAGTCGCCATTTGTTTGCCAAGGACAAAAAGTTGAAGAACTTTTGTATTACAAACGAGAAAAGTACAAAAGAAGTCCAAAACAGTAAACCTAAGTACAAATGGTTCTGGAGAAGTGTGACAGTGGAGATCGAATACTGTAATAGTCCCTTTACTCCATTAACGATCTGATGACGAGAAGAAATTGCTCTAACTCTTTGGATGTCTCTAAATGGAATCATTCTGGGTTCAGCCCCGAAATGAAAAAAGAATCCTTCTATCTATAGGCTGATGAGAAAACTAACCCATGTGCATATATGCGATGTGTGCATGGATTTAGGCGTGCATGAGTGCTGCACACATGAGATTTGCTACCACGTAGCATCTTTGAACATAATGATGTTGCAACTGTACGCATGTAGCGCACCTGATAACTACGTGGATGTGGTTGTTGCTGGGATCTTGGGCGGTTGACACCCATCATAGGCATGACCGAGCCGTTTGACACGTGGCAAGTGCTGATGGCTCAAAGATCCCAAAAAGATCCCAAACTATTGTAACAAAAAAGATTTGATGCGCCTGCATGATTTGGCACATGAAGAAAATTGGCACATGGCTCTTGGGGGCGCATTGCTTTAAGGGCACATGCGAAGCTTAGTCAGGTCAAGCATGTGGCAGGGCACAGTTGTAACTGTCAAATGATAATGCTGACGTATATCATCTCAGATTTTGATGCATTTTTGTCTTTATCTGGGAAATGGCCTTAATGCGCTTTTGAGTATTGGGCGCATAAAAATTGGACGTATAGATTCAGAAATAATATCCTATCAGTTGTCGTGTAGCCGTTAGTCGTGTGCAATTCGAGGCACGTGTTGCACCATATCAGGATAATAACTGTTTTTTACTTGACACATTGCAGCATTAAATAATGAGGCAAAGCTGTAGAGCCACAGTTGCGTGAGTCCTGGCGCAGCTGAGGTGGGCGCATGACTCTGGATGTGCATAGATTTGATTTTTGTTATACTTCTACAGTGGAGTTTAAAGCGGTCATAATCTTTATCTAACTAGGATTTTTCTACTATTTATAGGGGAGCCCTTCTATTGTTTTCTCCACAAAAATTTTGTCTACCATAGTCATCACCATTATGTGTGCATCTTGTCCGTGTTCACTTCTACCGTGTCAGCCATGACAGTCTCGGGTCTGACCCATGATGTCTTTCCACTAGTTTTATCATTACATTTATAAATATTTTTGTCGTGCCCAACACATCGGACATGATTCTCATGCACAAACTCCTTTTATGTCTATGTCACGTCAGAAATGACATGTCCCTAACCTAACCCTAACCCTAAGCCTCTCTGCCAGGGGGCACCTTCCTGAGCCCTGTCCAAATCCCCTAGCCATCTGGCCATCGGCTACAGCATCAGCACCTCCGCCATAACCGACGCTACTTTTCGAACTCAGGCCATCCATTCGACACAGGCCGTCCCTTCTCTTCATCACCATCGGCACAACCCTCCCTACCACCACGACATCAACACCAATCTCGGCCATCACCACTGCATGCCTTCTCCTCCGCAGTGACCCTAGCTACACCCCACCTCAATCTGGCATCTGACACGTTCGAATCTGGTTCGTATTGTCGCACCGAGCCCGGTGAACACCGCGGCCACCTCCAGTTGCCAGATCTGTTTCCCTCTCTCTCCGGTGAAGCTCCTTCCCGCGTCATCGTGAGCTTCTCCCCGACCCTCTCTAGCTTCTATAACAAGTGCCGCTCGGTGTCGCCTCGTCGTGCGCCGTGCGTCGCGCTTCGCTCATTATATCAGAACCCCCCATGTAAGCCCCTCTGAACCCCTTCCCCTCCCTAGCACAAACTTTACCTCTCTCTTTCTCCCTCTCTTCTCCCCCTTCTTTGAACTTCTTCTTCTTTATCTATGTTCCTTTTTTTTTTCTTTTACTCTCTGTTTTATTTTTATCTATCCCTATAAATTGTGTGGCAGATAGATTTATTATTATTATTATTATTATTATTATTATTATTATTATTATTATTATTATTAGTTATTTTGGGACTCTTACTATAATTATTTTCAAAATTATTTTGTAACAACCTAATTAAAATTTAACTTGTAATAATTACTTTAGGTTAAATTTTCAAAATAATAGATGTAAGTATTTTCGATATGAAGATTTATATAAAAATGTATTTTAATAAGATTTTATATAAACTTCTAAACGGGTTTCATTCCAAATGGACTTTGGGTGATTCAATAAAGTTTTATATAGTATGATAAAAAAAAATTCTCAAAATTGTATTTAGATACCTATTATTATCCTAAAAATATTTTAACTAGTAAATATATTTTTAAGTATTATAGATATTTTCTAAAAATAGTATATGTATTTACTTACGCAAAATTTTCTCTATGCTATCATCATTGATCGTAACTAATCATACGTTCCGATTTTCTAGCAAATTCGGACCCCTTCACATCGACCATGGCTATTGGAAAAATCAGAACACTGTCAAATCATCGAACACCACCAGTCAAATCAAGATACCTTGCCATTAATGTTTATTTACTTTATCTCACATTATTGCATGCATTTATTTATTATTTAATTTTTGTAATATAAAACTGCTCTTTTAAATTATATTTAGATGCAATTACTGTTTAATTCTATCTTTATTACTTCTTTATTTATTTCTAATCACATTTGACCTAAAATTAAAAAACTGTCCTTCGTTTGTGCTGCTTTCATTGGCCTTCACACGAGTGTACCACAAAGTCGCGAGTCACATATAGATCTCGTGCTTGTGTAGTCGGCGGTCCCCAGTACGTATAAACCGTGCAATAGCTTTTAACTGCTAATAGTATTTGCATGATTAGTTTGACTTTGTAGTTAATAGAGGTTGCATGTGTTGTGGAAACAAAATATATATAGGATCGGGTGGGGATGATATTTCTTTAGCGAATGGGGTACCTTGCAAATTAACTTTTGGGACCGTATGCTCTGCCGGTGATGCGGGTTGACAACCCTATGTTTTACTGATGGCCACTGACCTTCGAGGAAACGTGATGCTTTAAGGCCCTTGGTGCCCAAGAGGGGACTATGCCAATCCCATTTTAGCCAAAGCAAATGCGTTGAAGGTTGTTCTTAAATTGTATATTCACATATAATGGTTAGGCAACCTTATCCGTTAGGTATATGTACTTTTTGGTTATGTACTTATACCAGATCACGGCTTGGAACAGTATTTTGTCACAAACTAGTGTGCCACATCTTGTCCTTGTTTGGTTGTAGGTGTGGTTCACTGCTTCGATGATAAAATACTGAATCATGTTGTGATCTAGATACAACATCGGATTTATGGCATGGAAAAATACTTCATCATGGATTAGGGTGCCATCTCTTATCCTTGTTTGGTTCGAAGGATGGTACATTAATTCAAGGACAGAGTATTGGACCATCTTATGATACGAATTATTGTTGAGCAGTTTATATTCAGTTATATGACATGTTTTTCTGTATCTTGTTACGTCCTTCTGAGGACCTGGTGATCTCTCCAGGTGTATGTGTTCATGAATTTCTGCAGGAGTTCCAGCCAAGATCGGGATCTTCTCTCTATCGAAGATGACTTACTCTTGGATCATCCTTGCTGCTTGTATTCTTTGTTTTGCTATTTTCTTCCTTCTAATTTACTGATTGGTAGTAGATATGTCTCCATCCAGCAACTTATGCAATGATAATTTATTTTATAATATCTTTATTTTTTATTTTTTGGATGAGATTTAGTGAACCATGGCTATCTATATACTGCATTTACAGCTTGCATATATTTACTATACGGCTGACATGTTACATTCTTAGTCCTACGTATTTTAGGATTGGGGTTACAACGAGGTTGTCCAAGCTGATATTATGAAAAGAGGAGGTCACATTTGCATCAATCTCCTACTTCGAGAGTATTACTATCGGACCCAGGATGTTGATATCTTCAATAGTCTCCCAGTCCCCAGATTTTGTATTCCCCTTGGAAGGTTCTATCACTACTGTAAAAGGCTTCAGAACTTCTGTTGAGTGCCTCCCACCGCTTATGGCAGTCCTTTCAAGAGAAGCTAATATTTCTACATCTTCAACAACTTGTTGTAAAGATCCCCATGCAAAGATCTCCTTAGGGACACCATTTTTTACAGATCAACAGAAGATACAGCAGTTTAAATGCAATAGACAATAAATTTTCTGCTATTGCATCAAGGACCGGATCTACCTCAAAAGCAGGAGGGGAGTTTTCTCTTGTCATTGTACGAAGGGCTTCCAGATGGTCTTCTTCCTATAGGTACCCATTGACCTGGCCTTTTCTTATGCCACGTTGACCTATTTGATGGTGGGGAGGTTTAGGTTGACCTATTTTTTATTTTCTGGCCTTTTTCAGCGGCCCTAAGCAGTTCGTCAGATGAACCTTCAGTCTCTGGCTCATCAACCTATGGTGCTACGTTGTAATTTCCTTTCCATGCTGAAAGAGTCTTTAGGCTTGAGCAATCTCTTCGGTAGAAGTCTTTAATTTTGTGTCCTTGATAAAGCTCGATTCTCTATCATACTTATTAAGTGTTTATCGAGCAATAGAAAATTCCTGCCAACATACAAGAGGTGGGTCTCCACTTGCTTATAGGGCATATAGAATTGGGCACCAGTGCAACCCGTATTGTATTACCTCCAGGTTTGGGCACCATCAAGCAAGGTGCCCTTAAACTTAAGGCACAGGTTGGCATTAATCAAGAACAGTTGAAAGTAGCGAACTGTCGAGCAAAATGGCTGGGTAAATATGGCACCAGAAAGGCATCAACCCTACATCTGTTGACCAAGTGGGAAGGTCGAATAGACTGAAGCCAGCAGAATGCGCCTTCTGACAATCTGGACATAGAGTCTGTCCCTTTATCCTTTAGCTGGTCATAATCATTGATGCCAGCAAATTTTGGAACTATCTTGAAGAAGTCGTATCCACCCTTATGGCCCAGCATCTTCTGACAAAGCACTAGCCTGGTGTAATTCTACTTCTTACCATGATAACGGTAGAGGATAACATCTCCTTTTGTACTATTGGTCCTTATCTCCGAAGCCATTAACTTGGGGAATTAGAGAATAAGGTACCATATCAAGTAGTGGTAGGGTAATTCTACCCTTAAGAAGTCCTTTTTCCCGAGTTTGGTCTAGCACTTTCTCAACAAAGTCTCGAATTCCTCTATGGATGCTACAAACTATAGCAGAAAGCAAGGCCAGCTTGTAGTCGAAGACCAACTTTACTACATGGAGAATCTGGCTTCGATTTATTCTCTTGATTGCTCCTACACCTCTAGAGAGTACTCAATTTCGAAGCCATATCATCAAAAGGCCTAATACCGCTGCTTCATCAGATAGCCTAATGGAAGATTGATAAAAGTAATGATAAGCTAATGGTTCTTCACCATTGCCCTCGTGGTTCTTCTTCTTCTCCTTCATCAAGTTCTTAACCTTTTAATTCGTCAAGGGCTCATGTACAATGAAATAGACATTTTTCGGCTCCTTGTTGTGGTAATTAAAGAGATAGTTAATCCAGTTGTTAGTATGCGGGTTGGAGCCTTCAATCTTCCCCACCTTGGCTATGTTGTGGCAAATAAAGCGGTGGCATAAAAATTCTTTATATACTACCACCATCTCCGAATTGACCTTCTATAGAGCCATCAGCTCTTTATCCGAAGGGACATATTCTTTATATGGTTTAGATCCCTACGGAAGCTTTGAGATTTTGTGCATCTCATGGAGGGCTAAACCCATTTCTCTACCAGGTGTGAAGAAGGTGTCGATGTTACATTTGTGTATTTCGACGAGAGAGATGAACATATGGGAGTTCATCTCTATTCAGTGGCATGTAGCCCTGATAACGTAGTACAAACCACTATCCTAGAAGATTATCTTAACTTAGACGGTATCCATTCTATCAGACTGCTCTAGTATTCTCCACAGTGGGTCCAATTCACTAGACACAAAGCACCGAGGGGGATATGACATCTTCTAAAGTAGTTGATTTGTAAAGGTCTCAACGACGTATTCTAGGAGATTGGGTCCCACATCATTCGTTTTGGCCCCAATATACAATCCTAGTAGGCTATAAGAGCTAGAACCTTTGGCACATACAAATATGTCTCTCTTAAAGTCACCGGACTTGTGGTGGATCCTTCCTATTAGGGCACCCGCTCATTTAGGTATCGGTAGTAGATTCAACTTCCTTGTAGAAGTAACTGGTGTGTAGGTAGACAAAGGTTTATGGCGCTCCATCTGTAGGAGGAATAAGGTTCGATCCTTCAAATTGAAGACTAAATCTTTCATGTCTTTCTTCGCCTTATATGTCTCTAGGGCAACCAAGTTTAGTGCGCCACCAAACAAGAAGGCTGACTTTTGATATTCCTAAGTACCTTCTGTAAGTTTTCGTTGTTTAGCATTTGCATCTGGAAAGTTATGTAATGCACAATAATATTAGTCAATCTAATAGCAGGCTGATCCTTATTTATTTAAGCTTCTAGGTTGGCCATTATATCAGAGTAGTTGGAGCTCAATAAGCCCTTTGGGCATCCAGGAAAGACTCTCCAAGAAGATTCACTAGAAATTCAACTACAAAGCCAAAAGGAGAACAAGTTAGAAAGGCTTAGTGAAAATTTGACTCATGGTCTCAAAATCTAATTTCCATGTGCATAAGTATTCAAACACATAGTATCCTATGCGCTCATATGTGCATCATATGTGCATGAAGAGTGGTTGGTTCAAAAATTTCTTCAAAACCAAATGCATTTTTCCCAAACACAAGTCAACTTATGCTTCAAGTCAAAAGTTGCAAGGTGGCGCATAGGCATACTCCGCATAGTATAAGACAACTACATATATGCGGCAACCACCAGAGGCGCATACACCAAACACGCATATATATATTGGAGCTTCACAACAACTATGCACATCGCGATTTGGTCAGTATGTGTATTTCTGAGATGAATTTCCTCACTTACGCGTCAGATAGTCGAACGTGTAACGCCTCATCTTCTAGTCGAAGAATGCGGGTTATCTCATCCTGGAGCGGATCTTGGGCGTCGGCATGGATGATCAGTGAAGAGTCAGCGACGGCCTTCCCCATGCCCTTGGTCGATGATTTGAGTGAAGCATACGAATATTTGGGGGCAATGACTGCTTTCGAACAAAGGTAGCCAAAAGTGGAGAGCTCAAAAGTTTAAAAAAAGAGAAATTTGAGAGACAGTAAAATTTCCTATCTCTTTAGACTGACTATTTATAGATTCTGGATGGGCATGCCGTATCGATCTTTTGGGACTCTTTGAATTCTGCGTTATGCGGCTCACCATATTAAAAACTCCTCGATTCTTGTGCTTATGCAACAGCGTCATTTCAAAATTAATTAATTTAACAGAAGTCGAAGAAGATTTTGAAGATTGGCAGCCTGTCAATAATTGTGAGTCTTATGTGCCTCGGTCAATTCGAAGGCTCATGAGCATCGATGACTTTTGAGTCTTTTGCGGCTCAGTCAATGCAAAGACTCATACGCCCTAGTGAGTTTTGAGTCTTATGCGGCTCAGTCAATTCAAATACTCATGTGCCTCAGTGACTTTTGAGTCTTATGCGACTCAGTCTTTCTGGGGTCTCATGCGACAGAGTAATCCTAATATATATGCGACAGCCTGTCTTTTTGACTTATGTGCCATTCTAATTTTAAAAGAGTTATGTGTCACTACAACTTTTCTAGAACAAGGGTATTTCTTTCATTTCCCAATTTGTGTATTTTTTCTTTTCTTTCTTTTAATATGATGGTTGTATTATTTAGTAGGCTAGCTTATTTATTAGACACGGTGGACCCCATTTAATTTGACTTGACCAATAATTTTTGATTATTTAGACTCTAGTCATGGCTAGATTGACTACAAGCATTAATTAGAGCCAAACCACTTAGTCCCCTTAAGGACCTTCCTAATACTAAGTGTAATGAAGGGTTTAGGGCTTGACAAGACTCTATTTATACCCCCACAAATCAAAGTAGCAGCCACCACTCAAAATTAGGGTTTCTACTCATTCCTTCATTCCAAACTCTTCCAAATTTTCTCCTCATTCTTCCTTTTGTTGTGATAAGGCTTGGGGGAGCTCAAGAAGTCTTGGTGGAGGCTCTATCAAGGATTTGAGAGCCCCTTCTTCATCCATCCTCTCCAAATTCGTGGAGCTTGGTGTAGGCTTCATTCTACATATGTATAACCCTCTAAACTTACTTTTCTAAGGTCAAATTTCATGCTTTCATATAGGAGACCACTCCCATGACTAAAAGGAAGTAGATTGAGGTCATAATGAGTGCTATTGTGTTGGCTTCAATGAGTTTAGTGTCCATTTGTAGAGGGCTATGAATTGTGGCCCCCTAGGTGTTCGTTAAAAAGTCAAAATGGCCAATTTGTTCTATTTTTACAGTTTTGTGCTTGGGAATAGTTTGGTGGCTCATTTAGATAGGCATATAGATTCTAAGTATCATATATATATATATATATATATATATATATATATATATATATGGTAAATGTGTGTCTATATGACTATACATATATATGTATAATTGAATGTATGTGACTGTTGTTAGATGTGACGGGTTTATCCTCCCTGGGTACACAGGTTTAGAGAAAGACAGCAGTAGGATGAGGGGCTTAGAAATATAGGGTGTGTGTGTTATATATATGTTTATGTTATCTAATCATTTAATAGGTAAATATGTAGATGTATGTGGGTTATATATGTTGTATAGGTGAGGGTATCAGTTTGTATCAGTAAGGGGCTATGTATGTATCAATTGGTATTAAGGAAAGGAAAGAGTGTCAGTAGATGTATGAACTGTAGTTAATAGGTTGTCCTTGAGTTATTCAGCAACAGATTTGCTATTATGTGACAGCATGATAGCAGTAGTAACAGCAGGGGAGTCCCTGTATACAGGTCAGGGAAGGGAATGGTTGGCCAATAGATCCCATTTATGGGTGTATCAGACCATGGAAAGGTCTGTTTGAAAGGGTAGGACAGTGAAGCATCCTGGTTGTATATATATGGATAGTGTATGTTTGTGGGTCATCAAAATAAGTGATTTACATATATATATTATGTGTATGTGAGTGTCTATATGCGAATGGGATAGAGTATAGATATTGGACAAGGGCTTTTATACTATGATGGGTATAGAGTGGCTTAGCAATTGCTATTAGCAATAGAAGGAAGAGAGAATAACTAGTAGATGAGTGGGGATTAGAGTGAGCCAATAATTGTGTCATGTGAGTGTTAAGTGAAAGTGAGGGAGAGTCATGGTTGAGTGTTATGAGAGTATCCAGAGATTTAGCTATGCCAGGTAAGGAATTCGATATGGAAGTAAAGAGTTAACTGGTGACTATTGGGGCAGCAGACTATTGGGGCTTAGCTTAGGCCATATTGGCCACAAACATGCCAGGTAGACAACCCCTCCCTGTTCGAGCCACAGGAAGGTTTGTACAAAGAATTTTTGGCAAGGGCTTGGCCGCTTGGCTACTTCTACAGGCAGTTTTCGCTTTGGTTAGACCCAACTGCTATATGGAGTTGGACATTTGTGTCTTGAGGGAGTGAAATGCAGGTGATGTGTTATCTCTTATTTGGGTGAACAGGTATCATGTTTTAATTTATGGCAAGTATCAAGTAATACTTCTAAAATGTATCAGACCATATTCCAAAAAATCTTTGTAGGGATACCCAGGCTATCTGGCTACTGTCAGGCTTTAGCAACTGCTGCAGGCTGCAATAGAGCATTAGCTCTTGCCTTGGCAAGTCTTGCATTAGCAACAGGGGAAAACCCCCACTGTTCGAGAGTGGAAATTTGGCCAATACCCTGGCCTTAGGCCATAAGTCATAATAGTGATCCGGTTTGAAGAGTGAGGGAGGTTTTAAGTAAAGGTTTTGGTTAGTATTGGTCAGTCCATTTAGGAAGTGGTAGGGGGTTGGACTTTGGTTAGTTAGTATCAGAGATACTTGTGTGTGTCAGAGGTTTTAGTGTATCAATATCTTGAATTGTTGGTGTGAGTGTGAGTGACAAGGATGAGGGCCTTGATAATTGACTAGGTAGCTATGCAACCCAGATCCGATAGGAAGTGAGGATAAGTTTAGTGTATCAATAAGTATCTTAGATGGGGTTCTAGTATCAGTTGTATTAGAAGCACACCAGAAGAATGAGGGGTCAAAAAACGTAATAAGGATGAACATGAATGTATCCTGGTGTCATATATATATATATATATATATATATATATATATATATATATATATATATATATATATATATATATATATATATAAATATATATATATTATATATATATATATAAGTGTCCTAGGTAGATGGTTAGGAAGTATCAGGAACACTTAATAATAGATGGTTGATTGTGAACATTAGGATGTGTCTTTGATAAAACCATTGTTAAGGATAAATCTAAGTGCATGCTCATATAGATACTCCTATATGTATATATGTATTAAGTTTTTAGTTGTGACAAGTCGAAGCAAGGGGAGGGGGACTCACCCACCCTGTGAACCACATTAGTGACAGCAAGGAGTTGGAGGATCCCTGTGTTCAGTTGGTTATTAGTAAGGGGTTCCATCTTCCATATTTCTAATCAGTGGAGATGAGAGGCCTGGGAGCAAGACCTAGTGGAAAGGAAATTAGTGTATTAATATGTATGTATATGTGCATATTGTGTATATGTTAAGGTGTGTTAGATAGTGAATAGGATTTGGCATTTAGGGGAAATGTACCAGTTAACCTATAGGAGAGGTAATATAGGCCAATACTTGAAGTATCAAGATATTAAGGTAGAGAGGTAATAGCTAAAGTTAAGGATAAGGATTGGTTTAATAGCTTGGATAATTTGTAACACTAACAAATGTGAGTTATATATAAGGTATTAACTAGTAATATCTATATTAACTAATGTAGGCTAATTTTAGCAAATATAATTCGTTTTAGCAAGAAATTGACCTAGTATCGACCTAGTTGACTTACAGGACCTAAAATTGACCTAGAAATTATGCATCCCCATAAATATTCATGTTTGACACACCAGAACACTATTTAACATGTAAATCTTATATCTAGGTTGTGTGACATCACTTTAGACCTTGATTCATATTCACCGCTTAGGACGACAGGCGAGTACATTCTCTGATAGTTTTTATTATTTGATATTTCCTGTGATGCATGTTTATACTAGTGTTCTATCTTGATTCCGATACGATGGACACACGGATTGGTATTGTATGGATTCCTTGACTTGAGATATGTAGTTTCATGCCTATTGACTCTTTACTGGACTAATGAATTATTGGACTAATGTATCTATTCTGGATTATTGAGATACGTGTCGAAACTTGGATCCATGTGTACTAGTCGAACGGAGAAATACCTAGGAGACATGCGAACATACCCTTTCTACCCCATGTTCTTACTGGAATAATAGCGGCCATACACGGACGTGTATGGTTTACCAGATATCACACTCTAGTCGCTCACATGTCAACTTCGTATTTCAAAATACTGGTTTTAGGCCACTACCAAAATACAGTAAATTAGCGACGGACAATTAGCGACAAAAATTTTCAGTCGACGTTAGCGACGGCTTCGTGGCCGCTCGTCGACAAATTATCGACCACACGCCTTTACATTTTTTATTTTAATTTTAGGGGAGGAAAGGTCGCACGTCCATCGCTAGGGTGTCGAAGATATAGCGACGGAAGGCCAGTCGTCGCTACTCAGTTGATTATTTGGCAGAAATTGTGTAGAGAATTGGCGGAACATTTCTTCGACTACATAGCGACAGATATTCAGTCGGCAAGTATCAAAAATTGTGACTACCTGGCGACGGGCTATAAGCCGTCGCTAGTCCGTCGCTAAATATACGTTCCAGACTTTAAATGAAACGGCAGGAGGAACTTTTCGTATTCTCCCCAAATTTACTCTCACTTCTCTCTCTCTCCCACGGCTTCGGTGATCGGCGTCGGTGTCGGCGTCGGCGTCGACGTCCTCTCCTCTCTCTCTTTCGAAGGTAATCTCCTCTCTCTCTCTCTCACGGTGTCGTATAGGGGCAGCGGGGGCGGCGAGCTTGGGGCAGGGCCGTCGGAGGCTGGGCGGCGGGCTTGGGGCGGGGGCGTCAGGGGCTGGACGGCGGGCTTGGGGCTGGGGCATCGGGGGCTAGGCGGCTGGCTTTGGTCGGGGGCTGGGCGGTGGGCTTGGGGCGGGGGCGTCGGGGGCTAGGCGGCGGACTTGGGGCTGGGGCGTTGGGGGCTGGGCGGCTGGCTTGGGTTGGGGGCTGGGCGGTGGGCTTGGGGCGGGGGCGTCGAATGCTGGACGGCGGGCTTGGGGCTGGATCGTCGGAGGCTGGGCGGCTGGCTTGGGTCGGGGCTGGGCGGTAGGCTTGGGGCGGGGGCGTCGGGGGCTGGACGGCGGGCTTGGGACGGGGGCGTCGGGGGCTGGGCGGCTGGCTTGGGACGGAGGCGTCGGGGGCTGGGCGGCGGGCTTGGGGCTGGGTCGTCGGGGGCTGGACGGCGGGCTTGGGGCAGGGGCGGGGGCGTCGGGGGCTGGGCGGCGAGCTTGGGGCGGCGGCGTCGGGGGCTGGGCGGCTGGCTTAGGGCGGGGGCGTCGGGGGTATATGCAACCGACGCACAGCCATAAGTACTCTTCATATATATATACAACCGAACTACTGGACGGCGGGCTTGGGGCGGCGGGCTTTGGTCGGGTACGGCGGGGGGCTTTGCTTCTCAAATTCATCTGAGTTTATATATTGGCTAAATAATGTGTTATCCATATTGGGTGTTATCCATTAGTTTGGTGGTGTTTGGATTAGTAAATGTGAATACGGGGTTTGGATTCATGGTGTATATGTTCACTGTCTCAAGGACAGTACGAGTTCTATCAGTTGTGTGCTTCTATATAGATGTATATATCTATACATCTAGCTGTAATATACATATGTGTATGTGACAATCTCAGTTAACGACGGACTAGTGACCGGTTAGCTATGGATATTTCCAGCTCCATTTGCATTAATCTACGGTGTGACATGGTGATCAGGACATAGTCCTTGCAGCCATTCGACTGGCGAGGCAGAAACTATGTAGCCGTAGATAAAGTTGACTGTCCTCCGACCCTCATCCCTCGACAATGATACGACAACCTATCACTATATCTTATATAGTAGTAGATGATGTCTTAATATTATATTATGTGAGTTCATCTTGATTCTGTTATATCCTTCAGATACTAGATACGATAAGAACATATACTACACGATATGTATACAAAATACAGATGATTCATACTAATGTATGCTAGAATGAATATTAGGTTGTGTTCTGAGCCATCCGTTCTCACACTTAAAACACATAGGAATTAGTAGTGTGAGAGCACCGGAGAGAGTGAAAGCGTCGGAGGAGGGGAGGAGAGAGAGAGAGAGAGAGTAAAATGGTACGACATGGTAAAGTAGTACTGTATTTTGGCTCCAGTTCCAGCTCCATTTGCATTAATCTACGGTACGACATGGTGATCAGGACATAGTCCCTGCAGCCATTCGACTGGCGAGGCAGAAACTATATAGCCGTAGATAAAGTTAACTGTCCTTCGACCCTCATCCCTCGACAATAATGATACGACAACCTATCACTATATCTTATATAGTAGTAGATGATGTCTTAGTATTACATTATGTGAGTTTATCTTGATTCTGTTATATTCTTCAGATACTAGATACGATAAGAACATATACTACACCATATGTACAGAACATAGATGATTCACACTAATGTATGCTAGAATGAATCTTGGGTTGTGTTCTGAGCCATCCGTTCTCACACTTGGCAAAAAATTGAATTTTTTATACTTTATCGGCTTTCGAAAATGTACTCAAATTACATGATGGTTCCTTTAGTTAGCTTGCTTATATTACAATTATATTATTTATGACTATCAATCATACCAGATGGCACCCATGACCCGAGGAGCGGCACGTCGTTTGAGGGAAACAGTGAATGCTGAGGTAGCTCCTCCTACAGTTAAGGAGGAAGTGGCACCAGTTGCTAGTGAGATCGGGAGTTCTATTCATCCAGCACCTGTAGCTAGTGAGATCGGAAGTTCTATTCATGCAGCACTTGCAAGGGACGACATCTCTCCTCACGCCAAAGATCTCGCTTTTTTGAGGTGGTTGCGTGATCGTATCACTGAGCGTTTGCGTGAGCTGCGTGGTTCTCATTAGCTATTAGTACTTATTTGTATTAGACTATTTGTATTGGGTTATTTTTGTATTAGACTATTTGTATTGGACTACATATATGAATTAGTACTGTGTCAATCTCTGGATTGTATTGGACTACGACATGGTGATCAGGACATAGTCCCTGCAGCCATTCGACTGGCGAGGCAGAAACTATGTATCCGTAGATAAAGTTGACTGTCCTCCGACCCTCATTCCTCGGAAATAATGATACGACAACCAACAAGAGAGGATACTCTGAGAGATCCATCTGAGTAGGAAGTAATCTCTGAGAGATCACCTTTACAAGAATGATATCAGTAGTGGGATTGAGTGTTGGAGGAGATATTATCAGATTATACATCCTACTCAGATGGGTCTCTCACCGTTACTATTTTTTTCTGACAGCAAGGTGGATGTGCTCCGTCAACAGATTCTTGCTCCGAGCCAAAACTTTGCCCCGGAGGTCAAGTGGACATCCTTCGTGTAGAGCTTGAGTGAGAGGTTCCTGACAGCATGGTGGTCTCCTTTGTCAAAGTATCCGTGCTCATCCTACATTGGTTGTAGGACGAGCACGGATACTTTAACAAAGAAGACCACCATGCTGTCAGGAACCTCTCACTCGAGCTCTACACGAAGGATGTCCACTTGAGCTCCGGGGCAAAGTTTTAGCTCGGAGCAAGAATCTGTTGACGGAGCACATCCACCATGCTGTCAGAAAAAATTAGTAACGGTGAGAGACCCATCTGAGTAGGACGTATACTCTGATAATATCTCCTCCAATACTAAATCCCACTACTGATATCATTCTTCTAAAGGTGATCTCTCAGAGTATACGTCCTACTCAGATGGATCTCTCAGAGTATCATCTCCGGTTGGGTTGTGTTTTGAGCAATCCATTCTCACACTTAAAATACATATGAATTAGAACTGTGTTTTGTATTTTCGGCGAACCCAGGGATTTGATTCTGTATTTTGTATTTTGGTTCCTGTATTTTGGCTCCAGCTCCATTTGCATTAATCTACGGTACGACATGGTGATCAGGACATAGTCCCTGCAACCATTCGACTAGCGAGGCAGAAACTATGTAGCCGTAGATAAAGTTAACTGTCCTCCGACCCTCATGCCTCGGCAATGATGATACGACAACCTATCACTAGATCTTATATAGTAGTAGATGATGTTTTAGTATTACATTATGTGAGTTCATCTTGATTCTATTACGTTCTTCAGATACTAGATACGATAAGAACATATACTACACCATATGTACAGAACATAGATGATTCACACTAATATATGCTAGAATGAATCTTGGGTTGTATTCTGAGCCATCCATTCTGATCAAGCATCTTCCTTCTCCTCTCCTCCACCATGGCTCTGAACCCATCTGCTCCTCCCTACTTCCCTTCTTCTTATTTGACTCTCTCAGCCACATATGATATCCAGCTCAAGTGTAGAGTCAGGGGAGAAGGAGTGGGCAGGAAGAGGAGGGGGAAGCAGCACAGCCGGCGGCATGACCCGGAGGAGGTACAGAGGTTTTCTTCAACATCCGTAGGAGAACTATAAGGATATATCTTTTCATAATATGTCACCTTGTCAAAGACCCTTCATGTGAATATTATGTTACCACGGTGTCGGAAGACTAACATGTCATAAGTTTTTAAGCCGTGTGTTTTGACATAATCCTCCCAACTCTTTCCTCCTATGTAGTAATCTTGCATTATTACATAGCAGGAAAGAGTTTGGAAGATTATGTCAAAACACACGGCTTAGAAAATTATGACATGTTAATCTTCCGACACCGCGGTATCATGGTTGTCACATTAAGGGTCTTTGACAAGGTGATATGTTGTGAAAAGATATATCCTTATAGTTCTCCTACATATGTTGAAGAAAACCTCTGTACTTTCTCCGAGTCATGCCGCCGGCTGTGCTGTTTCCCCCTCATCTTCCTGTCCACTTCTTCTTTTCCGAATCTATACTTGAGCTGGATATCATATGTGGCTGAGAGAGTCAAATAAGAAGAAGGGAAGTAGGGAGGAGCAGATGGGTTCAGAGCCATAGTGGAGGAGAGGAGAAGGAAAATGCTTGATCAAAACTTGAGGTGGAAAAGTTATGACGTTGATAGCGTGAGAGAGGGAGAGGGTGAATGGAGGGAGGGAAGTGGCTGCATGCCTTTGGCTCACTCGAGCGGTATTTGTCCTCCGACCCTCATCCCTCGACAATCATGATACGACAACCTATCACTATATCTTATATAGTAGTAGATGATGTCTTAGTATTACATTATGTGAGTTCATCTTGATTCTGTTATATCCTTCAGTTACTAGATACGATAAAAACATATACTACACCATATGTACAGAACATAGATGATTCACACTAATGTATGCTAGAATGAATTTTGGGTTGTGTTCTGAGCCGTTCGTTCCCATACTTGGCAATTAAGCCATTCGACTGGCGAGGCAGAAACTATGTATTCATAGATAAAGTTGACTGTCCTCCGACCCTCATCCCTCGGCAATGATGATACGACAACCTATCACTATATCTTATATAGTAGTAGATGATGTCTTAGTATTACATTATGTGAGTTCATCTTGATTCTGTTATATCCTTCAGATACTAGATACGATAAGAACATATACTACACCATATGTACAGAACATAGATGATTCACACTAATGTATGCTAGAATGAATTTTGGGTTATGTTCTGAGCCATTCGTTCCCATACTTGGCAATTAAGCATGTGAAATAGAACTGATTATGTTTAGTTTGTCTTACGATATAGATTTTCACATCCAAATTGAAATGTATCGTTACTTCGTTGATCGTACATGGATGTACTAGCGGATCAACCTCCTGGACCGTAGGTACTTATAAGTATTGACCGTATCGGATTAGTATCGATCTATCATTTTGGTATGGGCCGTATCGGTTGGTATTGGTCTTAGCGAATTGGTATCGTCCTATCCGATATGTATCGGCCGTATAGTTAGGATTCATATTGGCCTTATCGATTTGGTATCGGTCATATCTGATAGGTATCGGCCGTATTGGATTATTATATACCATTTTGGATTAGTATCGTGGAAGGTTTAGTAACAACTGTACTTGGATTTCTCTCTTCTAGAGCTAGATTACCATTGCAAGAGAGTCACGAAAGCGTAGCTGGCCAGTTACAGAACATACATACTTCCTTTTCAATTTTGCTTTTCTTGATAGAAAAGTAAGCATGTATGTTACTGTAACTGGCCAATCACGATCTGGTGATTCTCTTGCAATGGTATTCTAGCTCGAGAAGAGAGAAATCCAAGTACAGTTGTTACTAAACCTTCCACGATACTAATCCGAAATGGTCTATATACTAATCCAACACGGCCGATACCTATCGGATATGACCGATACCAAATCGATAAGGCCAATATGAATCCTAGCTATTCGGCCGATACATGTACATATCGGATATTGGACGATACAAATTTGTTAAGGCCAATACCAATATGATACGTCCTATACCAAACCGATAGACCGATACTAATCTGATACACTAGATACTAAGTACATCCGGCCTATACCAGCGGATCCACCAATTACTGTACGATAGGCCCAACGACTCCAGTTACATCCGGTTATTGGTGAGTACATGATTACATAGTAATTCTGTTAGTCTTGTGATACAGATTTTTACTCTCTCATGCTACCAACGTCACAACTTTTCCAGTGCTGCTCCCTCTAATGATGATGAACGCAAAAAACCAACGTCACAACTTTTATAATTTGAGTAAAATTTTTTACCCTATATGAAAATTTCTGTTGTCAGAAAGATGGCTCCTAGGACTCGTCGAGGTGGTGCTGCTAGTCGAGGAAGGGGTCGAGGCAAGAAACCCTTGGAGGTCGACACGGAGGAAGTCCCTGTCGTCAAACAAGAGCCGGTGACTGTTAAGGAGGAGGTGTTACCAAAGGTCGAGGTCAAGGAAGAACCAATGACCATCAGGGAAGAGATTGCTCCCAAGCTTGAAGTTAAGGAGGAGCCACCGTCAGAGTGTAGTAGCATCGGGACCGACCCTCCTGTCCCTACAGAAGACCTCAACCAGATTGAGCCTTCATATGCAAAGTGGCTGATAGAATGGTACATGTCTCAACGCAACTATGATCCCTGGCTGTGAGGATTCATCGTCTGACTTACGGTCTTTGTTGAGGCTAAAGTCGATTTTCCTATGTATTTTAGAATATTTGTGGAAATTTTGGAATATTTGTGGGAATTTAGGAATATTTGTGGGAATTTTGGCATATTTGTGCTATGATCGGATTATAACGACGGATATTAGGTTACTCTTCATGAAAATTGATGTCTATTTTATATTAATTTGGTTTGGTTTATATGATTCTTGGATAATTGGTGTGCATTAAATTCGTATGTGCATATTTGGTCTATGTGATTGTTGGATAATTGGTGTGCATTATATATTTGGTCTATGTGATTGTTGGATAATTGGTGTGCATTATATATTGGTTTGGTTTAGCATATTTTTGCGAACAGGGAATGCTCTGTAATTTTTTTTCAAAATATTCTCAGTTAGCGACGGATAGGGCTGCAAATGAGCCAAGCCGTTCGCGAGCTGCTCGAAGCTCGGCTCGATAAAAGCTCGTTTGAGCTCGGTTCGTTTAGTAAACAAGCTGAGCTCAAGCTTCATTTTCGAGCTCGTTTAATAAACGAGCCAAGCTCAAGCTTAGAAGTACTCGGCTCGTTTGAGCTCGCGAGCTGGCTCGTTGATGAGCTTGCAAGCTGACTCGTTTAGAAGCTCGTTTAGGAGCTTGTTTAGAAGCTCGTTTGTTCTTTGTTGAACTCTAAATATATGTATATTTGTGTGCATTATATATTTATATGTCCTTAATAATTGATATTAAGGAACCTTTGAATTAATAATATCACAGGTACTTGAATTCAAACCTAACTAAATTGAACTCGAGCTCGTTAAGCTTGAAATCAAGGTTAATGAGCTTGAAATAAAGTTGAGCGAGCTTGAAATCAAGCTTAACGAGCTCGATTTTGAGCTTATCAAACTTGTTTATCAAGCTTGAATCAAGCTTACTTATCAAGCCAAGCTCGAGCTCAAACCAAACCAAGCTCAAGCTTAATATAAACAAGCTCAAGCCAAGCTCAAGCTCTAAAATAAAAAATTTATCAAGCTCGAGCTCGAGCTTGAGCTCGATTAATTCTAGTCAAGCCAAGCTCAAGCTTACAAAAGCTTGGCTCGGCTTGGCTCGTTTGCAGCCCTAGCGACGGACTAGTGACCATTGCGCGACGGATATTACCAGTTTTCAACTACTGTTCGACGGCAAATCCGTCGCTAGCTGGAGATTTGAAAATGTTTCCAGGTAGCGACGGGTGGTCGACAGAATATCCGTCGGCAAAGTTCTGATGGTATATAGTTCGATGGAATAGCGACGACTTTTCCGTCGCCCTTGTTCTGGAAACACCAAGAATTTCTAGAACATGGTCGACGGATAATTCGTCCGTATTCCATCGCTAAACCGTCTTTTGTTAGCGACAGTTATCGATAGAATAGCGACGACTCATCCGTCGCCATGGTGCTGGAAATGTCTACCATTTCCAGAACCTGATCGACGGATTTTCTGTCAGCAAACCGTCGCTAATTCGTCCTTTGTTATCGACAGCGATCGACGGATTAGCGACGGAACGATACACTCTGATACGCTATTACGACGGTTTACCGACGGAACTTTACGTCGCTATTGTCTAAATAGTTCAGTATTTAATACTTGAAATGGACGACAGTCCGTCGGAAAGTAGTCGATAATGCTTCGTATTGTGAAGTCGAAATGCCGTCGCTAGTCCGTCGCTTGACGACTACGTAGCGACGGACCGTTATTAGCGACGAGCTGATTGCCGACGGATTTTTTTGGCCAAAACTCGTCAGTGATCGGTCGCTAATAGAAATTCCCGTCGGACTGGCGACGGATCTGGCCGTCGCTAAATCGACAAATTTTGGTAGTGGGCACAGATATTCTGGACCGTTTGTTGTTTACTTTGTATGAAAGGTTTACCTCTTTATTATATATTTGTCTGCTTTTATATTTCACATGTTATCCCTATATATCTATTGCTCCATATTAACTTGCCTCTTACTTTGACCCTTATAAACTGTTTATCAAGAAATTCATTAATATATACACTTTTATAGTGTTTGTCAATTAACTTGAATTTCTATTTGAGTTGTACTTCACTCCAATCCTAACTGGATAATATTTTTCAGATGGTTTAGATAGTTGTCCTACCTACTATGAGCAAGGGGTATACGATGGATGCATACAGGAGTCTGAGAAGAATTCTACTTAGTAGAGAGTGCCTCAGTAGTGTTCTAGAGTCCTTAGTATTTCATATGTATCAGATTGTTCCGAATGTTGATTTGTATCAGATTGTTCCGAATGTGGATTTGAGACTTATTGTTATATTCAGGATATGTACTTATTTGTCTTAGATATCTAAACTCATGTGTGCGATGATTTTACTATTATTTCTGTTTAATATTCTTTGTTTTCTATTCCAATATCGTGCTCTATCTTCCTCTAGATTTTGTGATTGAGATTATATAGTTTATATGTCATGATTTTCCTCCGTGTGGTGATGACAAGTTTATGTCTCATATTGTTAGATGATAGATATTATAGATGACTTATACAGCGTTCTACCACTAATACTACGGCGTAGGCTGGACGTACCCACGTCCTCGTGCCCCTAAACAGGGATGGGTCCTGACACGTTCTTAGTAGTTTCCCATACAGGTCAAGATTCACATTGATACGATGCCGTGGTAGTGCAACGGGTTAGTTGTACTGCTGCGAGCCTGCGATAGAAAATAGGGAATAGGGTATAGAGTGAAAGGATACTCAATCACAGTTAGGAATTCTTGAAAAGATTCCTGGGACGACCCTTAAGAAACTCATTGTAAACTATCTCGAAATTCGATTCCACTTGTCTCTATTTACTCTTCCTTTGTCCGTTGTTGAATTTGATTCTTGGTGTTCATTGTTGACTTGATTTTCTACCAAGATAAATTTTATGGACTAAGTTGCCTCAGTTATGGAATCTAGAGTTTACCGCAGCCATATTAGCTGGCATGGCAAAGACATAGAGTCTGATTTTGGATGTATTTCTCGGGTTATGGGAATTTATGTTTTTGCAGCCAAGCATGCGACAATGCCAAAATTTTAGATACCATAATTCTAGAGGTATGTACCTTAGTTGCGGACCCTATGGTTTATCGCAGCCATTCTTACTGGCGTGACGAGGATTCTGGGTAACATAATTCTGGATAGACGTGTATGGTTATCAGATTCTAGGATAGATACCCTATAGATAGTACCCTAGTATAATGGAGTAAAATATAAAAGTGGACATTTCTGGAGTATCATGAAGTAGGGGGTTCAACTAGGCCACCTGTGGTGCAGCATCATGCCACGCACCATCAGAGGGATGAACCCCAGAGGGGCAAAACTTTTGCGTTGACGGTCGAGGAGGCCGATGCTACAGGTGATGGGTTAGCAGGTTTGTCTTTATGTTCTTGTTTCCTCCATCTTGTTATATGTTTCAATAGTACCTCTTGTATTGTGTTTTGTGCTGTGATAGATAGTATAGCGACCCTGATTGAGACCGTGATATCACGACCAGTAGGACCATGATTGTGTGTATTATTTAAATAGATTTTGGACCATGATTGACGAGGGTTTGACCTAGAGAAGAGTATGACCAACTTAAATTTCGAGGATAAAATTTTCTAGGGGGGAGATTTGTCACTACCACTTTTCTAGAATAAGGGTATTTCTTTCATTTCCCAATTTGTGTATTTTTTTTTCTTTTCTTTCTTTTAATATGATGGTTGTATTATTTAGTAGGCTAGCTTATTCATTAGACACGGTGGACCCCATTTAATTTGACTTGACCAATAATTTTTGATTAATTAGACTCTAGTCATGGCTAGGTTGACTACAAGAATTAATTAGAGCCAAATCACTTAGCCCCCTTAAGGACATTCCTAATACTAAGTGTAATGAAGGGTTTAGGGCTTGACAAGACTCTATTTATACCCCCCCCCCATAAACCCAAATAGCAGCCACCACTCAAAATTAGGGTTTCCACTCATTCCTTCATTCCAAACTCTTCCAAATTTTCTCCTCCTTCTTCCCTTTATTGTGCTAAGTCTTGGGGGAGCTCAAGAAGGCTTGGTGGAGGCTCTAGCAAGGATTTGAGAGCCCCTTCTTCATCCATCTTCCTTAAATTCGTGGAGCTTGGTGTAGGATTCATTCTACATAGGTATAACCCTCTAAACTTACTTTTATATGGTCAAATTTCATACATTCATATAGGAGACCCCTCCCATGACTAATAGGAAGTAGATTGTGGTCCTAGTGAGTGCTATTGTGTTGGCTACAATGAGTTTAGTGTCCATTTGTAGAGGACTATGAATTGTGACCCCAAGGTGCTTGTTAAAATTTTAAAATGGCCAATTTTGTTTTGCTTTTATAGTTTTGTGCTTGGGAATAGTTGGTTGCTCATTTAGATAGGCATATAGATTCTAAGTATATATATATATATATATATATATATATATATATATATATATATATATTTTTTTTTTTTTATATATATATATGGATACATATGGTAAATGTGTATCTACATGACTATACATATATATATGTATGATTGAATGTATGTGACTGTTGTTAAATGTGAGGGGGTTATCCTCCCTGGGTACAAAGGTTTAGAGAAATGCAGCAGTAGGATGAGGGGCTTAGAAATATAGGGTGTGTGTATTATATATATGTTTATGTATGTAATCATTTTACAGGTAAATATTGTAGAAGCTCAAAAATGATTAGTCGCCACTGATAAAATGGTGCCAGGATTCAAAAAGGCGCTGGCCATTTAGGTTGCGCTAAGACTCAGGTAGCGCCAACTATTAGGGTGCACGGATACCACATGGCAAGCTTTCTCGAGAATCTGGAACAGTTGTCATGATTACTGACAACCCATCAGAAAATCCCTTCGAATCTCAAGCAACGTGGCACTCGAGAAGATCGTGTTAGCCTTTGCAATAAATGCTGATAGCTAGCTCGCACCAATTATCATTTGGTGCATGGTAATTAATGATCACAGAACTGCCAGACTGAGTAAGGGGCGCCAATTATCAAGTTGTGCCTTGTGCCATCTGACAAGCGGGTACCACTTAGTCAATTTTCAATCAGAAGTCGGATGACATGGTGCACATGCCACTAATCTCGAAGAACGTGTCCACTACACTGCTCACGACCACGAGCATCTCTCTCATAGAATACTACGTATCCCTAACAGTTCAAGTAACCGTTCACGCAAATGAGTGAATGGTACGCCAAATACAGCGTGCGCCACTCAGAGTAACTGACTAACAATTATTTCAAAACTCTATAAATAGAGTTCCAGATTTGTTCTAAGGCATCACTAATGATCATAATCTTTCGACAAAGTGTTGCTGCATTCTCCAGAGGCTCGTATCATCGATATCACATCGTCTAAGGTTTAAAGTGATCGTCTTCAGATCAGATTCCTATAGTTGTACTTTCCCAGAATCAAATTATACTCTTGTATTTTCTTATTTTAGTTTATAAACTAGTTTTCTTGTAAAACTTTTATTCTCGCAGACAAAATGACGACTCTGCTGGGGACAAATTTCTCCTCCGACGAGAAGGTGACAAATCAATGTAATATTGCGTCGATCGGCAAGACGCAGAAGACCTTGGTCGTTCAGGTCGACCAAACAGCCTATGAAGCCATGATTGGCGATGGGGGTGAAAGACGGGCTATTGTTGCTGCCAAGAATAAGGCACGCACCATCTAGACTCCTAAGTCTTCCAGAGCACCAATCATAGCTTCTGTGTAGACTGCGCCAACTTCTGCCTTGGCACAAAATAAAAGAAAATGCCCTTTGGCTACTCCCTCTTCCTCCCCAGTTCTGAACTTGGTGGAGAACTTATCCATTTCTGCTCCTATGAAAAATAAAAAAAAATGCCCTTTGGCCTTTCCCCATTCTTCTCCGGTCCTGGACTTGGTAGAAAACACTCCTGATTGCACACTTGCGCCAATCACAGCTTCTACGCAGACTGCGCCAACTGCTGCCTTGGCACAGAACAAAGGAAAATGCCCTATGGCTGTGATTGAGTTACACCATAGCTTCTACGCAGACTGCGTCTTCAATTTCTTAGTTATATTCTGTGTTATCTTATCGTGCTTAGACTGTGATTGAGTTACACCATATCTTATACTTGTCCTCCGTTCGGAGTTGATCATGATGAGTATATTATATACTGCATGAGTTGATGGTTAGTTAGAGACTTAGAACAGCTTTCTACCACCGACACTGCGACATAGGCTGGGCGCTGTTACGTACTCGTACCCTCACAGTGGGTGCGGGTCGTGACACATTTTTAGTGGTGGCCCATGCAGGTCGAGAATCGCATTAGTGCGATATCGTGGTAGTACGACGACTTAGTTGTACTGCTGCGAGCCTACGATAGGACTGAGAGATAGGCTTTACCGGAGAGGCACTCAATCACAGTTAGGAAAAATTCTGCTTTAAATCATGCCATCTACATATCATACTGATTTGCCTTCTTTGAAATAACTGTCCTCCTTTGATATATCAATTCCTGCTCAGTATTGACTTCCTTGTTCGATCTGTCTTCAGGATGGTGGAGACACGATCACATTGCTCTGGTCCAGCAGTTGTTGTAGAGGGGACTGCCACCTCTCAGCCAGAGCAGCAAGGTCAGGAGGCTGCAGCTCCTGCCACCTCTGCCTATATTGAGACTTCAACAGCAGCAGCAAGGGGTATGCCTTCACCAGCTCGGGGGCAGGACCCAGTCATCCCAGAGATGCAGTTCCAGCAACCGCCGCCTACAGGACACGTGGATGCGGCACAGATGTTGGCCTACTTCCAGCAGTTTATGGACCGGCAGCAGGCCCGACAGGACCGAGGCATGGAGTTGGCCCTTACGGCAGTCGCAGCTCGACCAGTGATCCAGCAGCCGAGGATACCGGGGATAGAGCAGTTCCAGAAGATGAGCCCTAGAGACTTCCTTAGGACAGAGGGGATTTTATATGTTGACGAGTGGATCGAGCATATTGAGGAGATCTTTCGCCTGGCCTGGATACCGGCAGATCTCCAGATAGAGGCAGCAGCTAGCCGGATGCGAGACCTTGCTCGCACCTGGTATCAGTCAGACCCCAGGGTGGGGGTAGCTGGACAGACTTGGAAGGAGTTCAAGGGCTTCTTCAAGAAGAAGTTCTTTCCCGATTCAGCGCTCAGAGCCTTGGAGTCGCAGTTCGAGAGCCTAGTTCAGGGGAGCCTGTCAGTGGAGGAGTACGCTGGGGAGTTCGACCGCCTCAGCAGATTCGTAGAGGGCTTGAGCGAGGCGTCGAAGGCCCAGAGGTTCCGGACGGGTCTGGTCAAGGAAGTCAAGTCCTTGACCAAGGGCAACAGGGATGCCACTTTCGAGGATATTTTGACGGGTGCTTTATTGGCGGAGAATGATCTTGAGCTGAGGCTCAAGAGGGGACGGGACGCTCACGGTACCAGCAGCAGCGGAGGCCAGGCCAAGAGGCCTCACGTGCAATTTCAGCAGATGCAGGCACCAGTAGAACTTCAGCAGGTACAGCATCAGTATCGGGGTCAGGACCCGAAGGCGATCAGTTGTTCCTATTGCAAGAAGCCGGGACACATCTGGGAGCAGTGCAGGAAGAGGTTGAAGGTTTGGTATTTCTGTGGGTCAGCTGTCCACCAGAAGATAGATTGTCCCATTGCACCTCCTTTTGAGGGAGCTAGACCACTTGTAGCTCAGCACCAGAGGGGTAGAACTTTTGCGATGGCAGCCGAGGAGACTGACGTCACAGGTAATGGATTAGCAGGTTTGACCTTCTTGTTCTTCCTCCCCACTTCCATGTGTGATTTTCTTTAGTACCTGCCAGGATATTGCTTGTGTTTGCTAGATAGTGTAGCTACCCTGCTCGAGACTGTGGAATCATGACCAGTAGGATTGTATTGCTTCTACTTTGATTGATTGGGGGTTTGACCTAGGCAAGGTGCGATCATCTTAATTTCGAGGACGAAATTTTTATAAGGTGGGTAGGATTGTAACACCCAGTTTTTCCAGATGAGGGAATTTTTGAAATTTTGTAATTATAATTATTATTCATTGATATTTATTTCACATTATGATTTTTGGTGATTTTTAATTATTTTTAAAATATTTAAAAACTGTTTTAAGTCATGACTTGTGATTTTGGTGTGCAGCTAGTGAAACCTTAGAGACTGCATGACCTAGAGCCTAACCATGTCATTAGGATGATTAATTATCATTTTTAGCCTAGGGGTATCTTGGTCACTTGGCCTCTTTGAATTATTTTATGATTTATTGCACTGGTGATTATTGATTTTGACTGTTGACTAGCTGCGACTTAAGAGACTGTCCTAGATTTGACTTTGACTTGGTGACCTAGTTAACATGGTATGGACCCTAGTTTAACTTAAGTCAACTCAAGTTAGGACACTTAGGATCAAGTTTGGAGTAGGAGGATTGGTGAATTGGTCCATAGGCTTGAGACCTAGAAATTGGTTCCATGACTAGTACAACTTGGCCCATAGCCATTAGACTAAGCCCTAACCCTAACCAAACCCTAAATGACTAGCCATAGGGATCCCCACCCTATATAAACACTTATTCTCTAGGGCTTGCCTCCTTCTTTCATTCATTTCAACATTAGAAAAAAAAGGTATTGTCCCTCTTCCAAAAATCCCCATAAATCCATTTTAAGTCCTTTTTAATCCTAGTTTCTTGTATTAGAACCTAATTTCCTCCTATTTTCTGATTGTGGAATTTAATCCCAGCATTGAATCAATTTGGGGATATTGGCTAGCTTGAGGAGATCTCACTTTTGGAGCTTTTCTTTGTGAAGGAACACATATAGGTAACTTCCTACTCCTTCTATAGATTTTCGATTTCTTTGCATGAATAGGAAGCCCTAGGTGTCCTCTCTCTGTTGGAATAGGCATTGATAGGTTTCGTGTCCAATACGTGTCCGTATCGGACACGTATCAGGCCATGGTCGTAGGTGTTTGACGAAATGCCCCAAAGGGCATTTTGTTTTATTTTCTGAAATGTAATTGATTGAAAAAATAGATTTCATGATTGCTTATGGATTTCCAGAGTCCTTACGGAGTTTTCATGTCGTGTCGGGACACGGAGGACACGAGTACACACGGGTGCACACACGCGCGCGAGCGCGGTTGGCTCCCCTGCTACCACGTGTCTCGTGTGCTTTGCACACAGCACATGGACACGTCAAAATTGGTAAGAACACGGGGGCAGTGTCTGTGCACACTCCCCCAAGGTTTCAGGGCACCTCATTTTGTGTCGGACACGAAATCAAGGCTGCACTGGTCACACGTGCGCACCGCGTTCAGACGAATCGCGTTCTGATACGCAAGTCGTGTCCACTCTTGACACGACGTGGTCGTGTCGTGTTGGCTCCTATATGTAGCCTGACACGTGGGCTACACGTGGGCATGACCACGAGACCCTACGTGTCGTGTATCGTGTTTTATGGACACGTGCACGTGTGCACGATACTGTGCAACACTGGGTGCACCCCCATGTGTTTGTATCATGTTAGACACGCCTGTGTCATGTTTTATGGACACATGAGGACACACAAGACACGTGTACTCATGCTTTATCAATTACCAACTAATTAAATTGCATATTAACATGGTTTTGATGTTTGAATTCAAGTTTCCCTAAAGTGACTGATACGCAGGTATTATTTGTAATAATCTGAGTTCAATTCCTTTTTCAAACCGATTTTCCTGCTTGAATGCCATGGATATTTACCTGCACATGTATTATTACATTACTGCAATGATTTGCCATTGACTGGTATGGTTTTTTTATTCGAATAGGATTTTGTGGTTTTTCTGATATTGAACTGCCAATACACTCATTCACTCCCTGCATTGCTCACCATTGTCACATTAACACATTATTTCTTGATTTTCCCTGAACTTTACACACCCTACAGATTTTCCTAGATATCATACACATACAAACTTTCCTGCCACATTCACTGTTAGTGCACTGCCATTCCTGAAAATCATTGGACTGATATCTCACAAAACCTGTGAACTCACAATGATTCACACACATACACAATTTTCTGAGACACTGAGTTAGTCTCAGTTTTACAGTCTTGAATGAGATTAAATTCAATGGTTCATTAGTTGCTAATATCCTTAAAAACTGTAACCTGGGATTCCTGATACTTGAACCTGAAAGTTCAGGTTTAAGTTTGATGTATTTGGTTTGGTTTATGAAGATTTCGATTTTGGTTTTGGTTTAAATGTGTTTTGGTGAAATTGAATTAGTTTTTGAACTGATTTTGAGCTATTAGATAACCTGAGATGCACAGGCCTGTGTGTGCCACACATGATACCTTCTCACTCTGAGAACATGGTGTTCTCCTCTACACACATTCCATACTTCCTGTTTTCTGAGAGCTTAACCCATGTAACACAAAACCTTGAATCTAATTCCTCATACACAATTAACACACGCACACACACACACTGTCCTGAGAATTCATCCCACACACATCACTGTACTCTGCAACCACCCTCAGCACAGTGCCCTGCTCTCTTTCACTGCATATTACTCTTTGTAGGTATTAATATCTAGCTGAGTTAATAGTTATATATATATATATATATATATATATATATATATATATATATATATATATATATATATATGTCTTCTCTATAGGTGACTCTCAGTTTTGTTTTGAGAGATGATGGAGGTTTTAAGCTTGTAAGGGAGTGAGTTCAGGTTAAGGATTATGAGGAGAAGAATTAAGGAATGAGTGCAAGAAGAAGGAGAGAAAAATGAGCAGCAGCAGGAGGGTGCTGCCCTGCAAGGCCTGACTTGGCACTTGCCACCTCATGGCCTTGCAGCTGCCTTGACTTGGCAGGTCCTAACAGTAATACAGAGATAGGGGGGACACTTGGTTCTTGCCCATGTTTAATAGTAACATGATGAGGTTGCATGGTATAGTTCAGTCTCCTCTTTATTAGTCCAGTCCAGTTATTTATGGAGGGAGGGGTCATTTCCAGTAGCAGTATCATAGGCAGTGGGCTGTTGACTGTTAGGTTGATATTGAACATTTGTATTGAATGTTTAGTTGATATTGGGTATACATGTGAGTGTGGTGAGGATAAGGGTTTTAGCTTGAGAGATGATTGTGGATAGGTAAGGAAGTAGTGTATTCATGTGTAAGACTTGGGAGTGAGGTAGGATGGGGTATATGGATACTATACACTATGGGATAGGTATATGGGTTTTGAGTATGCCTATGTTGTGTTATACAAGGGTTAGAGAGTTGGGAAGCAGTTGTCAGGTGATATGCACATATATATTATAGAGATAATATAGAGGTTGGGATGCATACATATATATATTGTAGGTATATATGTGATATATATGCATATGTTATATGTATATGAGATAGGAGTGGCATGACATATAGTGGGTTATATGTACTATACTCTATAGATGATCATGTAGGATGTATTATTTGCATATGAGAATTGGTGGTTAGATTCTAGGATTTGATTTTGGTTTTGATACCACCCTTGAAACTAGCACTAATAGTCTCTTAGCCAAATAACCTAGAATAGGCCAAACAAATCAAGTTTGACCAATAGTGGACTATTTAACTAGGATAGACTTCATTGACCTAGTTTGACTAAAGTGTTGACCAGGTTGACTTAGAGTTGACTTTGACCTAGATTGGCCTAGAAATCATGTAGATTGCATCATAGACTCCATTTATCTTATTTTAAATATATTATAACCTGTACTGCTCTATTTAGGACATTGTGACTCCGGTACAGACATCTGATATTACACTACTCTTTTCAGAGTATCAGGCGAGTACATTCTCTGATAGTTCTCTCATTTATTTGTCAATTACTGTATTTCAGTTCTAGTTAGCTGTATGTGATTCTCTGTTACAAACATGTACTGTTATTTCTGGATTCATGTATACGATACACATTTATTTTCTGGCCTCTATTACTGGTATCATCATTTCCGGCTTCTATTACTGGAATCACCTGCTGGAATCATTTACTGGAATCATTTACTGGTATCTTCATATTATTGGCTGGACTCATCTTGAATCATTGTGTCGGAATTCTGGATTCACTTGCTGGAAGGGAAATACTAGAGTAAGACATGTAGACATACCCCATTTCTGGAATCACCCTTTTGCTGGAATCATACTGGAATGATAGCCATCTCACACCCGACCAGGTGTGTGATGTGCCGGATTACATATAGCCGTTTACATGTCGATCTCGGTATTTTAAAACACACTGCCAGAGTATAGGCTGGACTCACCCTGGAATCATTGATCACTATAACTGGAATCGTCCCTTACTGGATTTATCTTGTATGAGATTCATCCTGTACTAGACTTACATTAGAGTTACACTGGTCTACATTGTTGCCTGGACTTTATATCATATTACCCTGGTTCAGCTAGTTCTATTTTTACAGTCTTCATTGCTATGATTCTTCTCTTGTTTATTATTTACTTTCCTTGCACTTTAGTTGTCTTTGTTACCATCACCTGAATATAAACTGCCATTTTTATCAATACAACTGTCTATAACTGCTTTATAGTTCTCTGTCATTTACTTGGGTTTTCTAGATGAGATGTGCTCGTTCCTGTCCTGACTGGACCTGTTGTAAATTTTATAGATGATTGCCCTGAGGACACATGCCCTACATGTTACAGACCAGGAGATGGCTTAGCTACCTATGGCCCCGACACTCAGGAGTGATCGGGAGTTTAGCTAGTTTGTCTTGTTTTAGTTTTCATATTTAGTGCTGGAGTTGTACATATAGAATTGAGACTTGAGATGTATTTGAGATTTTTCAGATGTTGTTATTATTTTAGTAGTTTTATCGTCTTCAATTTCTTAGTTATATTCTGTGTTATCTTATCGTGCTTAGACTGTGATTGAGTTACACCATATCTTATACTTTTCCTCCGTTCAGAGTTGATTATGATAAGTACATTATATACTGCATGAGTTAATGGTTAGTTAGAGACTTAGAACAGCGTTCTACCGCCGACACTGCGGCGTAGGCTGGGCGCTGTTACGTACTCGTACCCTCACAGTAGGTGCGGATCGTAACAGTACATCTCGTCCTTCGTCTTCTCAGACACTAACCATCCATCTCTCCTCTCATGCCAAGCATCTTCCTGCTAAAAAGATGGAGCAAAGGGAACTCACTTCATCTGAGCCTCTTGTTATCGACCTTCAACGTAACAAGCCTTCTCCTTCTCCTTCTTATTCTCCTCCTCTGGTTATCAAGCTTAGCAAGCCATCGGCTAAGATCAAGAGCTCTGTTGTAAATGATGATGTAAAAATCAATAAAGCAGCATCTCCTTTCTTGTATACTGATGTTATTTATTATACTCGATTTTATCTAGAAATCCTGGATAACTTCGAACCCCTTACATTAGGAGCATTTCAACCTCTACAAGATAAAGTATCACTTGAACCTGCATAAGAGTCATTCTTTCTGGTTCCTTTCCGGAAGAAAGATGAACATCCTATCCTTTTAAGCAAAGGATTGCATCAAACAGATACGTCCAATAGTGAGGTTGAAAATGATGATAATGGACGACTTCAGCTGCATCGTTATAGTGAACAATCAAAGAATATCATTCAAAAGATGGGTTATAACTTTAAAACCAACCTCAATAGTGGTAGGGGAAGGTAAACTCCTATTCATATCCCTGCTCCAAAAGGAAAGTCACTACAATACTATAGTAAAACCATGCATGGGTTGGGAAATACCTCGTCGATTACGACCTCAAATGCATCTGAAACTGACAAAGAAGAGCGATCTAATTCTTTTGACTCTGTTTCATAGGATTTTGACACCAGTGTAGGGTACGTCCATCGAGTAACTCTATCTTCCAATATGGTGACTGCCGAGTTCTCTGAAGGCGATGATGATTTTGTCGAAGTTCCTGAATCAGATCGTTGGACACAAAGGATAGACAATCAACGGGAACTTCGCTTCGAGCAACGCGAGCCACCTATTGATGATCAATTAGTTCACGTCGATGTCAGAGAAGAAGCTTCTCCAAGACCGATGTTCATCAGCAAAAGCCTTCCAGAAGCTGACAAACAAGAGCTAATTCAGCTTTTCGGGAATATGTTGACGTATTCTCCTGGAGCTATGAAAACATGCCAGGATTATATCCTCAGATCGCTACTCACAGGCTCAACATCTTGCCAAATGCAAGGCTGTTCAAGAAACAACAGTATCGATTCTGACCTGACATGATAGACGCTATAGAAACTGAAGTCAAGAAGCTCATCGCTTGTGGCTTTGTCATAGAAGAAGAATATCCTGACTGGGTGGCTAATGTCATCCCAGTTATAGAGAAAACAGGGAAGGTTCGAGTCTGCATCGACTTCAGAGACCTCAATGAAGCTTGTCCTAAGGATGAGTTCCCTCTTCCGATCACTGATGTCATGATCGACAACACTTGTAGGTTCAAACAGATATCTTTTATGGACAGATTCTCCGGATATATTCAAATCAAGATAAACCCCAAAGATGAAAGACATACATCTTTTTGCACTCCTCTAGGAGTCTATTGCTACACAGTCATGTTATTTGGTCTTAAAAAATGCTGGGACAACCTATCAGCTGGCCATGAGCACCATCCTCTACGAACATTTATGAAAGACAGTCAAATGCTATGTCGATAATAGTGCTGTCAAAAGTCGTCTAAAGGAAGATCACTCCAAGACTTGAGAACTATCTTCCATCTAATGTGCCAGCATTAAATCAAAATAAATCCCACCAAGTCATTCCTAGGAGTTTCTAGTGGCAAATTTCTCGAATTCGTTATTACCACTAAGGGTATACACCTCTAAGGGTATACACGTTGACCTCGAGAAAGTCAAAGCCATTCAAGAGATGCATCCTCTACGCAACCTAAAAGAGCTATGAGAATTTTAGAGAGGCTTGCGTATATCAAGAGATTCATCTCAAATCTCTCTGGATGTTACAGACCGTTCACTCAACTAATGAAGAAAGGTGTGTCTTTCGTTTGGACTGAAGAATGCCAGCAAGCTTTTGAAGACATAAAGCGACACTTGATGAACCCGCTAGTCTTGGTGCCTCTAGTTATAGGAATACCCTTTCTGATGTATGTTCGAGCAATAGATCATTCTCTAGGTACCTTACTAGCTCAGACGAACAAGGAAGGTCATGAGCAAGCCATCTATTATCTCAGTCGTATGATGATTGGTGTTGAACACTGATACAGCCCAGTAGAAAAGTAATGTTTAGCCCTGATGTTTGTTGTTCAGAAAATACAATATTATATCATGGGTCAAACTATTCATGTCATCTCTAGATTCAACCCTCTTCGAGTCTTGATGAAGAAACCTAGTACACTCAATTCCAGACTCGCTACATGGGCCATACTGCTAGCACAGTATGATATGGTCTATCTCCCACAAAAGTCAGTTAAGGGTCAAGCCCTAGCTGACTTCTTGGCTGCTCATCGAATCCCTGAGACATCCAAACTCTATGATGAGATTTCTGATAAAACTTTAGAATCCAATATGATTTCAGAAGGGATCCTTGCTTGGCGACTATTCCTTGACTGTGCATCTATAACCGGACCTAAAGGCACTATAGTCGCTGGAGTCAGAATCGTTCTTGTATCTCCTGAAGGATTGGCTATTCAGAGAACTTATTCTCCGGACGAGCCATGCTCCAACAATGTTGTTGAATATAATGCTCTATTCATCGGTCTCCAGTTAGCTAAATAGTTGGATATCGATTACCTCGAAGTATACGGAGACTCTAAACTGGTCGTCAATCAGGTTAGGGGTTCGTATGAAGTTCGGCATCAAGATCTTGTGCCATTTCATGATGCAGCAATCAAACTGGCTACATCGTTCAAAAGTTTCTTTATTAAACATGGACATTGAGCTTGCCATACAGAAGCTGATGCGCTTGCCAATCTAGCAGCAGTATTGGCAATCCCTGTGAAAAGACAACATATGATCACCATAACCAACAGAGAGTTATTCTGCATCGAGAATAATTTGCATCTGGAATCTAGCAAATCAGTCAAGATATGCACTACGAGGGAAGACTGGAGAGCTCCATTCATTGATTTTGTGGTACATGACATCCTACCTGAAGATCCAAAGGAAGCAACTACAATCCGTCGGCTATCGCTGCGATTCTACTACAATCACATCACCAAAACACTTTATCGACGATCATATGACAGTATGCTTCTACGTTGTCTTTCCGAAGATGAAGCAAAGCAGATATTATGTGAAGCTCACGATGATGTCTGTGGTGCATATCAGCCCATACCTAAATTACAAGATCGAATTCGGTGTATGGGATATTATCGGCCAACCATTGTATCGAATGTTATAGAGTATTCAAAAAAATGCCGAGCATGTCAAATACATACGGATATCATTCATCAACCATCGAAATTTCTTTATATGACTGCACCATCATAGCCCTTCAAAGCTTAAGGCATGGATGTCATTGATCATATTAATCTGCCTTCATCTATAGGACATCGATTTATCCTAGCTATAACCGATTACTTCTCTAAATAGGATAAAGCTATACATTTGACCGAAGTTAAGACAAGTAGCATCATCAACTTCATCAAACATCATGTGATATATGGATTTGGTATCCCCGGCAAATAATCCATGATAATGGGCCTCAGTTCGTCAGTCAGAAGTTCACCCGGTTCTATGATGACAATAGAATCAATAATGTTGCTTCTACAACCTATAATCCTGCAGCTAACGGTTTGGCAGAAGCATTCAACAAAACAATCATCAAGCTTCTCAAAAAGTTTATTTTTGCCAACAATTGCAACTAGAGCAAAAAATTTGGAGAATGTCTATGGGCCTACCGTACTACAGTACGCACCCCGACAGGTTATACACCATTCTCCTTGGTGTACGGATGTGAAGCTATCTTGCCGTTGGAAATCCAAATCCCCTCACTAAGGATTGTATTTACCAATGAACTCAGAACAGAAAATAATCATCGACTTCGACTTCAGGAGCTTGAAGCACTAGACGAGAAACGACTATTAGCTCAACAACATATCGAGCTATATCAAGCTCGTATCTCAAAAACCTTCAACCGTAAAGTCAGAGTACGAGTATTTAAAAAAGGTAAAGTTATCCCTACTATCAGACGTCCTATGACTATGACACACATGAGCAAGGGCAAGTTCGAACCGAAGTGGGAAGGTCCCTACGTTGTAAGCAAAGTTTTCTCAAATGGAGCTTATCAACTGACTGGGATGGATGGCCGAATCGCTATGATGCCTATCAATGGTAAATTTCTGAAGAAATACCATGTTTGAAAATATATACTATATTTCCTAACAAATATTGTACATGTTTCAAATCATTGAATCCCAGCGGAGTCTATCCAGAATGTCAACATCATCTACCACATCATTACAAACATCATCTTTTGAAACCCAGTTGTTTTAAAAGATATCATGTTCTTGAGTCCCAGCTGTGGTGGCTCATGCAGGTCAGAGTCGTAAATAGTACGATCTCGTAATGGTGCTCGACTTAGAGTACTAATTACGAACCTGCGACTAGAACGTAGGATCTAGGGTATGATAGGAGTTACTTAATCACATTTTAGAAAAATTCTGATCTTTTGATTACCATGACAACTCTTCTTGCATTTGAATTCAATTGTCCTCCTTTGATAATATCTTATCTTGTGCCATATTGATCTTTTGGGTTCAATTCGTCTTCAGGATGACAGTGACTTGTTTTCAGGCAGTAGCAGAGCAGATAGCATGTTCCAATCTTTCGATCACATTTTCGCAATTGCTTTCTTATAAACTGTCTTGAAATTCAATTACATCTGTTCCTTGATCATTGGATGAAATTTCGTTCTTGTGATGTGATATTCTTCTGAGATAAGTCGTATGGGCTAGGTCATCTTAATTATGAGATTTTAGAATCCTCTAGGGTCATGCTAGTAGGCATAGTGAGGACATATAGTCGGATTATGGTCGTATTTCTCGGGTGTGGGAATTTAAGGTTTTCGCTGCCAAGCATGCGGCAATGCGAAAATTTTAAATACCATAATTCTAGAGGTATGTACCATAGTCAAGGACTCTGTGATTATCGTAGCCTTGCTCACTGGCATGACGGAGATTCTGAGTATCATGATTTTGGACAGACGCATACGATTATCGAATTGCATAATTTTGTCTGTGGTTACTTTATTTTAATTTTTGAGGATGATTCCTTTAAGGTGGATAGACTTGTAGCACTTAGTTTCTATTTGAGTATAATTTTAAAATGCTATAATTTTAGTCATTTAATTAATGTCATTTAATTCATGCTTTGATTTTGGAGATTTTAATCATTTTAAAATTTTAAGCCATGACTTGTGATTTTGATGTTTTACTAGTGAAACCCTAGGGACTGTTTGACCTGGAGCCTAACCATGTGATTAGGATACTTTCAGTGTTATTTTTGGCCCAAGGGTATTTTGGTCATTGGACCCTTTGATTTATTTTAATATTTTGCATTGGTGATTGCTTGGTTTTAATTTCGAGGACGAAATTTTTTAAGATGGATAGATTTGTCACCCCCAGTTTTCAGAAACAGGGGTATTTTATCATTTTGCATTTTTGAATATTTTTAAAATTTATTTTAATATTTATGATATTATTTTGGGGTTGAAATTTATTTTATTAATTATGATATTGTTTTGGGGTTATTTGAGTCGGGTTCGAATTTCAACTCAATCCGACTTGAAACGGGGACCCGGGGGAGATAGTTTGACTCTAATGGGACCCACACACTAGTTAGACATGGCCCACATGCTATTAATTTTAGTCCACATGATATTAATTTTAGTTAGTAGTTAGACAAATTATTTATGGATAGGTTTAGTTTAATTAGAGACTTAAAACTAGACTAAATTGACCTCAACCTTTAACCCATTCCTAATTTAAATCAAATGGATTAGTGGAGGGCATTTTGGACATTCAAAATGGGAACACCTCACCCTTTTTGGGCAGCCACCTATGGGGGAGATAAGGAGTGAGTCACCATCTCTTCCATTTTATTTTATCCATCCATTTTCTCTCTCTCGTTCTTCCCCAAATTTCTAGATAACAACTCCATTGATTTTATCTCCAAATCCACCATTTCTTCCACCAAATCTTCTTCATTTCTCTTATACTCCATGGTTAGAGGGTGCTAGCCAAGTTTGGGAGGATTCGGAGCTCGTTCGTGTCCTTTTGGAATCTCTACGTGTCGGTGTCGAGTCGGAAGGCTTTTTCCTTTGAAACTCTCTCCCGGAAGGTATAATCTCTTCTCTAATCCATCCCTACATGCATATAGGAATATTTTGAACCCATAGAAATGACTTCCATGGTTGTATCTCCATTTGTGTCCATTTCGTGTCCATTTGGAGGTCATAGGAGTGTCCTTTGTGTTGTGGTTGTGTCCTAGTGGAAAAAACTCATATTTTGGACACTTGTATGCATATATATATATATATATATTGTAGGAATGATTAATTAGTGTTTTAATCTCATATTTATATTTTTAGAGAGTGAATTGATCTTATTTAGGATGGTTAGAATAAGTTTTATTTAGATAGCTATGTTGGTATCCAAGTATTTTGGCCTACATGTGTTTTTTGTCCAAACAACCCAAATTCGTCATAATTTTTATCCACGTTTTAGTAGCTAGAGCAACTTAGAAATGTCATAACTTTTAGCTCATAACTCCAATTAACCTCCGATTTTTTTAAAAGAAGCGTATCGAAGTTAGCTTTCCAAATATATATTTTAATAAGCCAAATTCATTATATAACTTTCTGTAGAATTATTTGAGTGTCAGCTGTACGAAAGATGAACGCGTTTCGGTGTTTTTTGCGATTCCGGGAACTTCCGGACACGAAAATGCGATCCATTTGAAGTTTCGGAAAGCTAACACGAAGAGCTATAACATACTTTAATCTTAGAATTTAGTAAAGGCCCAATTGGTACAGTATTGGTTTTAAGTAGAAGAGTGACTATGCGATGTAGGCATTTTGTGTAACCTATGAGCCTAGTATGGATATCATGTGAATGTAGGAATCATAGATTGTCAAGAATATGTATGATATAGTACATATATGTATATATATATATATATATATATATATATATATATATATATATTATTGTTATGTAATATATGTTAGTATAGTGTGTGTGTTTGAATGAGATAAGGATGTGTGTGGTTAGTGAAGAGAAGTGAGATTGATAGAGGATATGTGTTAGTGTGTGTTTGATGTTGTATAGATGGTAGTGTAGTGTGTATGGGCTGTGAAGGTGAGAGAGTTGGAAGGATCATGCCATCCTATTTGACTTGAGGCTAGTGTAGTTTGTTGAGTGATTTGTGTTTTGATTGAGTGGTAGTGTGTTTGTATATAGATGTGTGTAGGTGTGTTAGAAGAGAAGGGTGGTGGATTTGGTATATGTGTTTGTGTGTGTGGTTAGATGGTTAGAGAGTGAGAGAATGAGCAGGAAAGCAGCAGGAAAAAGCAGTAAGCAGTAAGCAATAAGCAGTAAGCAGGAAAAAGCAGTAAGCAGAAGCAGTGTAGGATAGTTTTTTTGGGGTTTTTGTGGTCTCGAAACATCCCCTTTTGACCCACCTTAGCCCCAAATACCTACCCACACTTATCAACCACATTTATTACTACGAAACCCCTAAGTTAGAGAGTGTTTTTAGTATGTTAGGCGGTTAGTATGGTAGTGTTTATAGTGGTAGAAAATAAGGTTTGTCAATGTTAGAAAGTATGCCATGTTATGTTATCTTGAGGGTAGTGGTAGATGTTTGAGTTAGTTTTTGAGAAGTTATTTTAGAAGTAGTATTCTAAGTTAGACGGGGGTTAGATAGATGATGTTTGTAAGGAAGAGTGAGTGTGGTTTAGAAGAATGAGTTATGTTAGATGTGGTATCTTGATATCTCAATATTACCTTAAGGTAATGTGTAGGAGAGTAACATATTAGAAAAAATAGTTTTGATGCCCAAGAACCCTAGATTTCTTGGTTGGTAAACCCTAGATAGGATAGTATCTAGCTACCCTAAGGAGCCTAGGCTAGTATCTTGAGTATTAGCGGGGTTTCCTTTGTAATGGGCAAGGTATCGGGATTACCTTGGTAAGGATAAATGTAGGTAATAGGGTATAGTTAAGATATTGAGTTTAACTTCTAAGATATAGTTAGAATTAGGTTCTCTTGGTTGGTAATGGTTAGGATTAGTGTCCTCAGACTAGTTTTGACCTCGGTTGACCATTTTGACCAAAAGTCAACAAAAGTCAACCGAAAGTCAAACTTAGCCTATAAGTGACTAGAATTGACCGAAACCAAACCAGAGTTGACCAGTTGACTGAAAGTCAATAGTTAGTCAAAATTTGACTAGTTTGACCTAGGATTGACCCAGGGTTGACTAGAGTTTACCAGAGTTGACCAGGGTTGACCAGTTGACCAAAAGTCAACTGTAAGTCAACCTTTGATCCCGTTTGACCTAGTTTGACTTGGATTGACTCTCCGTGACCTAGTATGACCTAGTATGAACCAGTATGACCTAGTATGACCTAGTTTGACCAAATATGACTCAGTTTGACCTAGATTGACCTAGTTTTGACTTAGACTTGCATTCATGACTTAAATTAGTTTCCTTTTTCAGTATAAAACCCTGTTTAACTCATAGTATCTCATTTTAGGTCTATGATTTACTCTGAGTGTCTGTTCACCTTATCAGCTCAGGACCATAGGCGAGTACATTCACTAATAGTTTTTATTGTCTTGATATCTACTATATCCGATTCAGTTGTAGTGTCTTACTTGATTCTCGACACGATAGCTCACGGACTAGTATACATCGGATCCTGTCATGAGATGTTATTTTCAGATTTTTCTTGGTATATTTGTGTGTGATATCCATGTTTCATGTACTTATATAGACATTGATTTGGGAGTGGGCTAATCACATGCTTTTGAATCCGCGTCATGACGTGTCATGTCCGGATCCATGATACTATTCGGGGATAGGGGAATTATTAGGGGTTATGTGATCAAAGCCTTTCTGTCACTATTTTGCTAGCGCCACCCTCACTTCACGTAGGGTATAGTAGATACCCCATGTTTATGTTATCCAAGTTGGCCGGCATGACCCTTTCAGATTTTCATGTGATTGTCGGGCCAAGTGGATAACCCTACCATGATTCCCTAGCCGATCACATAGCGCTCTAATAATTCAAGTCACATTTTTATATTTATTTATCCTAGGAGGCTAAGTTCTGTTCGGCAGAAGGGTTACAACCCCGATCCTTGTTTGGTTTAAGGGTTGTAACTCGGCTTCCGAATAGTTCCTAAGCAATCCTACAAATATATTGTCATCCTATTCAGTACTCACATCTATTATACATTTTCTGCTGATCTTACCCTGTATTTCACATATCTTTGTCTTGTATTTTATTACACTGTCTCTTATAGAATTTGTCAATTCATATGGAACTGCTGTTGGTGTTTATACTTGCTCATTTTTTTGACAGAATACCGTTGACATATTACAGATAATTCTGAGGCAGATTGCCCGACCTATTATGGGGTCGAGTCTGATGGAGTAGGCCCGAGCTGTGGTTTATTAGTAGAGCCACTAGACTTTGCTCACCCTGAGTAGTGTAGCTTAGTTAGGTTTGCCTGGCCTACGAGCCAGCTAGTACTTTTTAGACTGTAGTAGTTTTTATATATTATGTGATTCTCTGGGTTGTTTGTGTATAGCTCTGGACTTGTGTGGATCTTGGACTTATTTTCTGTTCTCATCATTCATATTTTCCTTTCCATACTATCTACCTTAGTTTTACATTTGTGATTGAGACTGTATTGCTATGTCACCTCCATTCGGAGTGTATATACTGTACAGGTACATTTATCTGTTTAATTATAGTATTTATAGATGACCTAGACAGTGTTCTACCGCCGATACTGCGGTGTAGGCTGGACGTAACCACGTACTCGTGCCCCTAATCAGGGTGCGGGTCGTGATACCAGCTGACTCAAGGATAATCAATAGATACACAAATTCACGTCCACGTCACCTCTAAATTCTTCTATCTACATCAATGACTTGTCACATCCATATTACCTCTGATGATGTCATCTTGGAAATGATAATATTACAAGTTATATTCTGTCATATCCACATTACCTCTGAATAGATATAATAAGTATTATTATTTTTAAGAGATATATCAAGTCCGGTACCTCTGAACATATTTCTTACTCCTATATATTACATGTGTCTTAAAAAGATATACAATAAGTAATAGAGCCATAAAAAGATCATCAATTTTTATTTATGTGACGTTCAAAATATCAAATTTGTATATCAAATAAAATAAAACAAAAGTTGTCACAATCTGGATAGCTTCACTTGGGAGGCTAAGTGCTGAGTTCAGTAATCATCCTCTTCAGAGCATCATCCCTCTCAATTCTGGAGTCGAGTACCCATTGCCTAGCCAAAGCTCTCGCAGATTCTGGATTGAAAGGTTGTAGGGATTTGACTCGACATTCAATTTTTGCACTCTGAGTTTGGAAGAATTCTTCTTATTGCCTTTTCAGTTCATCCAGACGGCTTTCGGTAACTTGATGCATTTTTAGGACTTCTTCTTCACGTCTCTTGACCGCTCTAATTGTCTCACAAAGTTGGGCCATCTCAGTTTCCAATGCCTGAAGACGAGTTTGGAATTCAGTCGCTTCTTTGTCCTTCTCCGAGGCTTCAGTTTTATAATGCTCAATAGAAGACGTAGTCTCGAGAATGCTAGACTCCAACTCTATAGATCGTATTAAAAAAATAGCCATAGAATCTTCTAAGGCTTGTCGTGCTGCAGACTTATGAGTCATAGCCTCACACTTGGCATCTACGAACCTCCGAATATTACCTTTGGTCAGATCTTGGTAGGATTTGATTGCCTCTTCGAGCGCATCTAGAATGTGTTCCAAGAAGCTAACTCTATCCAAATCACTAAGATTGCGGATAGCATTGATGATAAATGAGACAGTTGTCTTCATTGACTCATAGGTGTGGCCTTTCTCCAAGACCATCTGAACCAGAGTTCCCAGGGAGATGAAGAAAGCAGTGGTATAAGTCTCGATGATAACTTTGTTCATCGCCGATACACCGAGAGTTGATACTTCAGCCTGAATCCTTTCTTCTACTGAAGATGGAGGAATCACAGTCTGTGCACCAGGAGATCTTAGTGTTGTCATCATCGAGGAGCTTGCTTCTCCAGCCTGAGTCCCTATGTCCATAGGAGCCATTGTTGAGCTGAGACTAAAAGTCGCAGAAGTCAACGGGGCTACAACGATAGTCCCTACAAGACCCTCTGTAATTAAAAAAGCATAATCGTTATATTATATCAAAGAAGCAATGATGAATAAAAGTCAACAATTTACCTAAGCCCGGCAGCATATTTGGGGTCTTACGAGGTAGATCTCGGTCTGTGTAAAGTCTCGTCATGGTATTCTCGGACATGGCGGGCTGACTGCTTCCAGCCTCTGAGCCTCCTGACCGAAAATGGTGGCTTCTAGCTCCCGATTCTGTCTGACAAGTTGGGGCTGCCAATTTTGCTCCCTCTGTCTCGAAAACATGTTCAATCGGGGCCTGAATCCTCTCAGCATCAGTTCTGGAATTCTCATCAATCACAACATTTTTAAGATTTTTAACCTGATCTGCACCATCTTCTTTCTTATCATCAAGATCTTTATTATCATTTTCATCACCTGAGCTTTCATCGCCCTCAATATCAGCATTTGAGTTCTCATCATCTTGTGGGTCAATAAGACTCTGATTACCATTTTTTGGGATTTAATGCCCTGCATCATCAGGGTGTTCTTCACCCTCACCAGTAATGTATCCTCTTTGGCCATTAAGTCTTGATCCTTTAAGACCATTATGGGATCTTGATTAACTCCAGCTTTATCAAGATCAGAAGCGACATCCGTAGGATCTTCTTAAATCAAATCATTACCGAGATCACCGCCATCAAGAGCCTTAATCATTTTTTGACCTTCTTAAAATAGGGTAGAAGTTTGGAATGCAAAAGGAGCTGCAATGTAGGGAATCAAGTCAGTTGAAGGCAATACCTCCTCAGGAATTATGGTCTCCGGAACCTCAGTAGTTGGGGACGATAGCATAATTCCTGCTGTAGCTAGTACAGTCACAGGTATGGTGATCTTTATAGACGCTGGCTCTGAGGGAGGAGCCAAAGGAGTATTCGTTGTAAAAACTGGAGCTGGAATATTGATTAATGAAAAACATCAAAAAAATTATTAAATCATGATCACGCAAAAAGAGTACAAATATTACCTTGCGAAGGCAGCAGATCTTATGATGACGGTGACGGATCAGGTTAATTTGAAGGCTTCTCTGATATTGAAGGAACTGGTGAAGTTGCAGTTTCTTGTTGCACTACTTGAGTCACAAATAATTTTCTTCTTATTTTGCGTTGAAAAGGTACCGAAGGTAATTCTTCAATTTTAACATGATTACCTTGCACAATCTGCCTCCTACTAGTCTCTTCATCGATAACTCTACTGTCTTTTGGAATCGAAGAGGAAATTGCCTCTCCTCCTCTAGAAGAGATTTTTGTGCTCATTTGCCTTGTTTGGGACCTTGTCGTTCTAGCCGTAGGCTGCTCAGCAAGAACTACTGTTGTTTTCTTTTTCCTCTCTGGAGCCTTAGGAGGGGAAGGGAGTTCATCTGGGTGTGATTGAGTAGATGATTCTCTAGTCTTTTGTCTTTTTACCAGGCCCCTTCGTGGGAGACTTCTCTTCCACTTCTTAAGTTTGATATCCAGTGGATCGTTCGCTTCATCGAGAAGGCCAATAAGAGTAGCCTCTAAGGGCTCATCGGAAGTGTCATGATCTTCCGTATCTCTGAATTCTCGCATAGTTTTGTTTCCCGTTCTTGTCCGTTTGGCGGTCGTAAATCTATCCGCCAAGTTGAAACCTTCGAAGAAAGTATTGGCTGAAGTATAAAAATTCGAGTATGTATACAACATACGCGGACCTGCTGTGAAGGTGGCAGAGGGCGCTGTGAATATAGACTTGGTACCCCTTGCATTGTAGTACCTCCAAGCTCTAGCACCATCTATCAAATAACCCTTGGCGTGTAAGTCGGTATTGGCATTGCCAACATGCATCTAATCATAGACGAACTGTCGAGCGAATTGGCTTGGTAAATATGGCTCCAAATAGCATTCACCTTCGAACCGATGTACTAGGTGGGAGGGTCAGATCATCTTCAGCCACGAAAAAGCAGGTGGAGTTAGACTGAGGGCCATAGGTTCCAAGTCCATGAGTTGAACTGGAAGATTTTGCATCCCGGGAGAGGAGGGACACAGTGGAATCTCTATCCGGAACCCATGTTCAAAGGCTTTCTACACTCTGAAAGGCTGTTTATGTTCCATCGAGTGGAGGCATAACTCCTAATAAAATCTCCTCCTATAGTACCCAGAGCCGGATCCATCAGACTGGGATAATGCAATAGCAGCCACCCAAACAGATAAATATATAGCATCTTAGTACGAGGAAAGATGTCTCGAGTACTGGGATCATTCATCATGTTGTCTACAAAAGAACGTAGACCTGTATTCAGTCGGCAAGTCATCGCCGAAAGAATGCCCATCTTATAACCAAATACTAGACGCGCAGCAGCGAATAGTATGCCTTGGTAGAATCTATCAATGGCATTAGCTCCGGGAATCACGAACCGTCGTATCCATAAGGAAAGAAAACCTGCTAAGGTAGCTTCTCGAGACATTGGTCTACTACCTTGCCTGAGGTAACTCTCAGTGGGAGCACCTGCAGTAAATGGATGCCAATCTTTATCCAGTATATTATCAACATGTTTGGTTTTTTCTTCCAACTTCTCGATAGTACTGCGGTCAAGCGGTTTGAAAAAAACGAGGTTCACAAGCTTGACTCTCATTTATCTTGACTCTTATTTATCTTGTCTTCGTAAATACGGCCCAAAAATAAATACGACAGCCATTTATTCATGTAACATGTCCCTTTTGCGGAACTCTGATAATAGATGGTGCAAATCATAAAGTGGCATAGAAGCTCTTCGAAGACGAATACCATATTTGGGTTCTTTTTGGCAAAAACATCTAGCTCCTCATTTGTCGGTACATATTCCTCGTATAAATTTTCACCCATTGGCAGATGAAGAAGATATTGCATTACATGAAGCGCAAAGCCAATCTCTCCATAAGGAGTAATGAAAGTACCGATTCTGTCGTTATACCGTTCTACTAAGGCCAAAATTAAATTGGGACTGGGACGGATTCTGCAAGAAGTAGTCCAGATTGGATCTAGAGTTCCAATTCAAGAAGCTTGTCTCTGAAGTTATCTAAAGCCCAGACTGCAACACAGTTCCAGCATTTCATCTTGATTCATCAAGCCTGTCAATCGCATGCTCTGATCTGGATATTTTCCCTTAGCCTTAGCAAATATATTTGCGAAGAAAGGTATTCTGAATGGAATCAATAAAGATGAATCTTCAGGAGGAACGCAACTCGGTTTTAAGCCTCTCAAATGGGAACTATATGTCTCCGAAGAACAGTAGAACATATCCTTGTTTTGGGGACTCAACTTATGGCATATTTTTCCAACTCTGGCTTGTTGGATTGGAGTCAGGTTCCATGCCATCCGTCGAAGATAACTGGCATGGGCATATCGAGATAGGGATAAATGTCTCGACATCTCTCTAAGATATATCAATCTGTCTCCACTCTGATAAATTCTTTCCTCACACTTGGACTTGGGCTAAGCTATTTTCCTGATAACGTCACCAAACAACAAAGCTGGTTTCTTATGGGGAACCTGGTCCAGACTCACAAGAGGTTCACTTTTCGTTAAGCACAGTAAAGTGCTATCCACTTGAGACATTAGCATTGCCCTTCTGGAGTCGAGAAAATCATATTGGAGAAAGGAGACGTGGGACAGATTCTCTTGATATTCTGATACTCGAATGGCTGAGGCTAGTATCTCAGCATTTGGGTCTTCTCTAAGATCAACTGCAAAACAAGAAGCGAAGTTTATAAACATAAAAGATCATTTATCAAAAAGATTGCAAAACTTTGTACACAAAAAATGTCCAATTTGCGCAACCAGATGCAAATTGCGCAAGCACAATGGCTCTTGATTGGTGCATGGTGAAAATATCCTAAGTGAAATCCTTATGACAAAATTATTTTGTTATTTGGGTATAGGATATGATAATTCTTTGAAGAGGTGTACAGAAACAACAGTTCAAAGATTTTCGCATATGACAGTTTCACAACTTGCGCGAGTCAGCTTTTTATGCAAGATCATCTTTTGCACAAATTATTCTTTTGCGCACAGCACACTTTGTAAAGACAAGAGTGTGCAAAATAATTTAGCCAAAACTCTAAAAAGAGGTGGCGCTAGTTGTAAAGTGTGCAGGGTCAACCAGAGCTCTAAACAGAGATAGTTGATGCTGGCTACATTGTGCTGCCATCGTATAGCACTGGACAACAGTTTATCATCTTCTTCGAGGATCACCTTCGATCATTGGGTTAGCATGTTCATCTCTCGTCGATAGCGGCGCATGTTGTGCCGTCTACAATGGCAGTGCGTACGACGAAGCTCCGACGACCGCCTGTCCTTTGTCAGCGGCTGAATGTTTTGGGGCCATGGCTGATGATCGAAAAACTTCTTTTGAAGAAGGGAAGGAGAAGATAAAAAAGCTCGAGAGGAATGAATTTTCGAGTAAAAATGTTCTCCTCTCTTCTCTCGAATATTTATAGCCGAAAAGTAAAATATAACGGCTATGCCAATTACGCACACAATTCGGGGTCAGTTGCAATGCTGTCACGCGCCACTCACGTCGATCACTTCTAATTCAAAGTATTTCAAATTTTTAAAAAAAATTTAAATTTAAAAACATTGAAGGGGGTCTTATAGAAGCTAAAAAATGATTAAACGCCACTCATAAAATGGCACCAGGATTCAAAAAGGTGTTGGCCATTTAGGTTGCGTTAAGACTCAGGTAGCGCCAACTATTAGGGTGCACGAATACCAAGTGGTAAGCTTTCTCAAGAATCTGGAACAATTGTTGTTTGCCATGAAATATAAAAGAGTAGAACAATTTTATGGGAGGACTGGACTTTTACTTCACGTTACAAACTCACTTGTACAAAGAAAGCTTAGGGACGAAAACCTAGGTACAGCAATCTAAGTACAATTGTTTATTTTTGATTCTGAGGGGTGACGATAGAGGCTCGGGAAAGCGACGGCAGCTCTATCTTACTCCTTGGACGATCGGATGTAGTCTTGGCCCCTGTGGTGAGATGCTTGGCGTTGACGAAGAAATGCTCTTCTTGCTTTCCTCGTATTGCTCTTCTGGCTTCTCTCTCTCTGGATTGATCTCTGTGTATTTCTCTCCCTGATTATTGGGGGAGCGTCCTTTTGCAAGGGAATGGCACCTTGCTATTTATAATAGTGGGGGCATCATTAGGGTTTGTAATGATTGCCCATTCTCAAAGTGGCGGTGGACTGGTAAATGATCGATCTGGGCCATTAATCTTGAGCGTGAAGGAACTGGGCCATTAATGAGGATTATGCCAAATCATGTCAGTCATTAATGTGGATTACAATAAATCCCCATCATGATGATTTGCTGATATCCGTAAATCTAAATGAATCAATTTAATTCATTCTTTTGCCACGTGCCCCAAATTGTTGGGATCTGACCCAAAATTTGATTATCTTCAAGACACGTGTCCTATCTTCATTTGTTGAGCCGTATGAGGAGCGTTCGTGTTTGGGTTGCATGAAGGTCGTCATGACCGAGCCGCATGAAAGATTTCATGACCGAGCCGCATGAATAGTCTCTATACTCGAACCGCATGAAGGTTGTCATGACCGAGCCGCATGAATATGTTCATGACCGAGCCGCATGGGAGTCTTCATAACCGAGCTGTATGAGAGTCTTCATGGCCGAGCCGCATGGATTTCTTCATGGCCGAGCCGCATGGGGGACCTTCATGATTGAACCGTATAGGTTTCTCTGCACTGGCCGCATGAACTCGTCTAGATTGGCCGCATAAACTAGTTTCGAAGCTGTGAAGATTTTCTCCAGTTCCCTAGGAAGATAGTGCTCTTGTGTCAGTCATCATGACTACTTTACGTCAGGGCTGTCAGCTGTCAGCTGTCAGCCGTCAGAGCATTAATTGTCAGCCGTCAGAGCATTAATTTGTGTTTGAATGACGCTGGGTACGTGGCTTCCCTCTGCTGGCCGTATGGAGTCCACTCTGTGTTTGAGCTACATGGGACTCTTGAGCCGTATGTGGCTTGTTGGCCGTATGGATCATTTTTCTCCTCTTTTTCATGCTTCTACAAGACCCCCTTCAAAGTTTTCAATTTGCAAAATTGAAATACTTTGAATAAGAAGCATGATTATGCCAGAGCTGCATGGATGCATTCTGTCCTAGCCGCATGGATTTGACCAGCCGCATGATTACCTCAGCCGCATGACTCTCTGAGCCGCATGGGCTATTTTGGACGCATGAGCTTCTTGCCACGTCTTCTTGCCACGTGTGCAAATCTTTTATAAATCTTATGCATTTAATGCTCTTGATTTGCTGTCAGATTTTAAGAGTCGCTTTTTGGGCCAGGATCCCAAGACTCAGGCTATTATTAAGCCATTTTGCCTCGATGATCGAAGAGTCGGTCATCATCTTTGCATACGGATCGAGGTGTTCCTTTCTTATCTATAAATAGGAACACTTTCATTTTGGGGAGTCTTCTTTTCTCTCTTCGATCTTTCTAACTCCTTCCTCTCCTAAGCACCCATGGCTCCCAAGAAGGCTGCTGCGTCGAAGGCTGCGAAGGGCAAGGCGGTCGCTTCTGCGGCGACTGCGGCGACGAACGTGGCCACTCCTCCGCCGGCCGCTGTTCACTCTGTTCATCCCGACGTTTATCTACCTATTGTTGGTAAGGGCATTGCCATAGAACCCTAACTGCCATGGCTCTGCTGCATAATTTATGCACAAGCTGTATGTACAAAGTTCGTCGATATGACCGTATAAACATTTTGCCCAGGAGGCCGCATGGGCTTGTCATACTCGATTTGAACCGCATATATATTTTCGGTTTGGGCCGCATGAGCGTAGTTCACTTTAGAACTGCGTAAGCTCATCTGCTTGTAGCTGCATGAGTCTGTCTGTTCATGGCCATATGAGTATGCGTGGACTTTGAACCGCATAGTCTCACCTGAATCTGAGCCACATCAGTGCCTAAGTTTGTCGGTTGAGTTCATGTGGACCTTGAACCGCATAGGCCCAAATGATCTTTCAAATGCTTCTTGTTAGGCTATCTTCTAATTTTGTTTCTTTCGTCTTTCTTCAGTGAATCTGCTAGTAAATCCTGCGGGGGAACTCCTAGTGGGCTCGAATCAGTTTGCCTTGGGCGTGCGTCTTGATGACTTAGTTAAGTACGTGCTGAATCAATTTCCTGCTAATGAACCTTCGGAGAGGTTGAACGCCATCGAGAATCAGACCCGCCATTATCTCCGTTCCATGATGAATTCTGGGAAGTTGGATGGATCATACCTGAAGCCCTCATTCCTCTTCGGAGATGCTTTAATCATAAAGAATCCCCGAGAATTAGAGATCTCTGAGAACTGGGATTTTACTTTGGATGGGATGGCGATCCATATTCCTCTCATGGGGCGTCATTATCCTTTGTCGTGGTTCAATATGGTATTGTTGGACAGGAAGATGGTGTGTAACTTAACTCCTACCCAATCAGGGATGTTGATGGGCAACATCCATTATAACCCGAACATTAGGTCAGCATACGCGGGTAAGGATTCCGTCCTCCGGTATATGATGGGACTGGCCCCAGGTACTTTCATGAACGTATATGGTCCCAACTTCACGTTCACTCAAGCTGATACATTCCTGAATCGGCTTGCTTGCAAAAAATCTTATCCCGTTGGCAGACTGGCATTGCTGAACTGGATGAACCCCACTTCTACGTGGGCCCACTTGACCGCTTGGGTTCTGCAGACCTACGAAACATTCCTGCGGGAGGTGGGACTCTATCATGCCATTCGGGGCACCTGTCACGAGCTTCCTATCAATAAGCCATTGTTCGTGGCGCTCTTGGAGATATATAACCGGCGAACGGGGACGTTCTTCGCACCCGGAGGGGAGTTGGGGCTTGCTCTCCATGAGATGTATACTGTCTCCAAGCTTCCGTGGGGGAACGAGCCTTTCGAGGTGTACACCCCGTCGAACGAGGAGCTCGAGGACCTGAACCGACGACTCCCAGGTTTTGTTGTGGTGTACCAGGAGTTGCTATGCCATCATAGTGCTTGCCACCAGATGGCTATAAAAAAGGAGGATAGCTCAGAAGGGAACGCTCCCCACACCACATCTTGGGTCAATTATCTTTTTAAAGTTGGCCCTTCTGGCGAGGTTATTCCTCGAGCCCCTCAAACCCAGGGAGAGATAAAAGACCTGATGTTGAGCGTCAAGAAGTCGTGGTCTAATAGCGACATATTCGGGAGTCAAGCTGACTCTCTTAGCTATTTTTACTACGGTACCAGGCAGATGTCTGAGAAAGCGCTCCCGGATGGATTTTTGATGATATGGCTACGGAACTGCGCAGTCTCGGGGGGGCAGGTTCTATTGAGAGGATCAGCCGCTACTTCATTCTTCCTGCCGTTAAGCTGGTATTTGGAGTTAGACTGGCTCTTCTCCCGGCTATGGTGTGTAGCATACACCATGGTCTTCGAACATTCTCGTCCAAGGTTATTGCCCGCAAGAAGACGCTGGACTTTGAGCGCATAGAGCTACCTTTCCACTATTTGATGGGGTGGTTGTTGATGCACTACAAGTCTTTGATGGGATCTGGAACAGCGGAAGATGCTAGAGACGAAGACGCTTTCCTTTTCTAATGCCATCACCAACCTTGGGAATACAGTACTATGCCAGCTTGTCGGAGGGCACCGACGAGGGTGGATCTGTGTGACTTTTTCGTGTCTGTTCCTCATTTTTCTGATGAGAAAGTGAGGGATATACACCTTGATGGTACTGGACCTTCTCACTTTCTGTCTCCGAAGATGCTCACCTGGTTGCGCAACATTCGCCCCGCGCATCTGGTTTATCGTAACCGCGATAATGTGTACTTGGAGCCCTACCTGCCTAGTAGGTTTTCGTGCCAATTTGGCTATAGCCAGTTATTCTTTGACTGTCCCAGCCCTTGTTTGGGCTTTGAAGGTAGTGTTCTTGATGGTGTCAGGGCGTGGAATTATTATGACGCTTATCATACTCGGGCCAGCTTCTCGGTCCCTGATACTAAGGCGCCGAGGAAAATTTTGTACGTGGCTGCCTTGTATCATGTTATGGCGAACAAGCCCTCTGTCAATTTCGATCCGAGTACCAGTTTTATCGTGGGTACTGGTTTAGAGGAAAAGCCCAAGGGGGCCAAGGCTAGAAAGCAACTAGCGCTCCAGACTTCCCTTCCTGAATCAGAACCTTCCGAGGCGGCTGAGGAGGATGATGATCATGATAGCGAAGACTATCTTTCTTTTGGGGATGAAGAAGTAGCGGATCAACCGCTTGCCACATCAGACGAACCGGCGGAGGATCTGCCGCTTGCTACACAAGAGGAAGTAGTGAGGGAAGGATAGCCTCCCGCTGTGTCTGGTCCCTCATACAAACGAGTCAGACGCGAGTCTTCTGACGGTAGAATGACCTTTTCTGTGAAAAGAGCCGTCGTTAGGTCTCGTGGGTTGCTTATTGCCGAGAGGGGTGAGGATGCTGACGGTGCTCCGGAGGTAAGACTATGTTGGAGCTATCTCTTCGTTGTGGCTTTCTCTTTTTTCTTGGAGATTGACCTAATCATTTTTTCTTTGTAGGCATCTGACGAACCAGGCCCTCCTGAACAGTCAGCTGCCCCTGGAGTTGATCCGGCCCTTGCTGCTTTGATTAGCGGCATGTGTGCCGTGGTCCTTTCTGCGGGGGCTCTCTCAGCGGCGGGTGGGGACTCCCAAGTTGCTGAGGCCTCGGTCCGGGGTGACGAAGGTTTTCTCGGGCCGGTCTCCGAGATTGCTGAATTTCAGCAAGGCGACGCCGATCTCGCCGCATCCCCTCCCGAGGGTGCCGGGGCGGAGGAGTCTATTATATTCGACTCGGAGGCCACTGGTGGAGAAGTTGTGGCGGCCGTAGGCGAACCTCAGCCTCCACACTCTTCTGCTGGTAAGATAAGCGAAATATTGACTAGTGAGGGGGCTTATTTGCTCTATCACCATATCCTCCAGATCAAATCGATTCATGGTTGTCTTGGCCCTGCAGGTCCTGACCCTTCACTTCCCGTAGCGGATGTTCTTGGGGAAGGCTCGGCCTGATGCGATCTGGAGGAAAGGAGCGTTTCCTCTCCTTTATCGACTCATATTGAGGGGCCTCCCGCCAGCTCCGGGTAAATGGGAGTGGAGCTTGTTCCGGGAGCGATGGTCTCCATCTCATCCTCTGCTGCTTATACGGCTTCAGAGACTGACTTCTCGGCCCTGCCGAGCATTCAAGTTCTGCGGGCCGCTGAAGAGGAGTTGGGCGCTGTTCAGGCGTCCTTCCACACGGAGTTTGTTTCCCTCGTGGCAGGAGCAGCAGATTCTGTCGTGTCTTCTTCAGTGTTGCCAGCTACACTTCCGTTGACGCCGGCTTCTTCGGAGGATCTGGACGAGGTGTCGCAGGATGTGGTCGACAGCTTCTATCGCCATTTAAAGAGGGGCGTAGATGCAGCCGTAAAATGGAGGACCCCTTTTTCTCTGTCCCTGCGGTGCGCTCGGGGTCAGATTGAAACTTTGAAGACTCTTCTTGGCGGGGCAGGGTTGGCCGCGCTCCTGGAGCCGAAGTTGGCAGAGGCTGATCAGCTCGTGACCCGGTTGCTGGTGTTACGGCGGGCAGACTTGCCTGCTGCGATTGAACGGGAGCGGGGCTTCCTTATTGCCGTTCGGGATAGGATAAAGGTTGCTCGAGACACTGTCGGGCCAGTTGTGAAGGGGGACCTTGATAAGCTTTCCACTTCGTATGACAGGCTGGGTCGTCGAAGTCAAGCTTGTAGGGCTCGGGAGGAGGCTGCTTCTCGTGGAATAGCTGACACTGAGGAGCGGATTCTCGCACTTCAGAGGGAATTGGCCTTCCTAGAGTCAGAGCTGAAGGCTGCTCATGCGGAACAGGAGTCAATCGTTCGGGAGGCCGAGACGGTTTCCCGATCTTCTGTTAATCTGGAGCGGGCTTTCAAGAAATTTGAGGACAACTGACAAGCTCACGCTCATCTGGAGGACGAGGCGGCGCTGACCCAAGAGACGGAGCGTCGAGCTAAACAGAGGTTTGAGCAGTCGGTTGTCTTGCTGACGGACCGTCTCACGACATTATGTGCCCCGGAGCAGTGATCGGTTTTCTGTTTTCTTTTGCTCCTTTTCCCCTTCTTTTTTTTTCTTTTTGTTTTTATTTTATAAGGGGTGTGATCCAAAATGATGTAGCACTTTGAATTTTGAATAAATGAGCGTGTTTCAACTCATCTTCTCTTTCTTGTACTCGTGGTGTTTGTGGAATTGAACCTGCTGGGGGATTATTTGTGGACCTGTTACCCTGGGCGTACCTTGGTTTTAGGTACGAGTAACATATTTTGGAAAGGAATACCTAGAATAACTTCTCGATAAGACAGCTATAGAAGTTTTTGGTATTCGATAGAATGCCAGGGAGCAACTGGGCTCCCAGGCATGATAGGAAAGGGATGGACATGTACTGAAGACCCAGTACAGCATCTGTGGTCGACTGAGGACATTTGTGGTCAATAGAGGATATTTGTGGTCAACAGAGGACATTTATGGTCAACAGAGGACATTTATGGACCTATTATCCTTGTCGTACTCCGGTTGTGGGTACAGATAATAGGTTGAAAGGGAACCGACATACTTACTCAGAGGTAATGAAGACATGGCAAGTATGAAGGTTTCTTCTACGGAGCCTTCCCACGCAGAGGTAATGAGGACATGGCAGGAGTGGGCTCAATGAAGAGGAGGTACATAAAACGACTCAGAGGTAATGAGGACATGGAAGTTTTATATAGGGGTGATTTGTTTTTGGCGGAAGTGAAACGACTCAGAGGTAGCATCGACATGGTCGTTTTGGAAATTTGTGGACCCGTTACCCTTTTTGTGCACTGGGAGTGCGGGTAGTGGATCATGAAGGAGGATCTCTTATAGGAAGGAAGTTCAGAGGTATGATCATACATGACTTACTATCTGAAAGAGTGACCGGGTGTGAGTTCAGAGGCACCAGCGGGTACATGACTCGATATTGTGAAAGTGTGAGTTCAGTGGCACGAGAGGGTATATGACTCGGGAATCTAGAGAATGGTGAGTGTGAGTTCAGCGGTACGAGCGGGTACGTGACTCGTTGATCTGGAAAATATGAGTATGAGTTCAGTGGTACCAGCGGGTACATGACTCGAATGATTATAAAATATGGGAATGAGTTCAGAGGTACCAGCGGGTACATGACTCTATGTATGGAACCAGAATGTAAGTTCAGTGGTACGGGGAGGTACATAACTTGACACTCTGAGATGTCTTGAGGATTTTGCTTCAGACATAATACTTCTTCAGGAACTTGCCGTTGATGGGCGACATGAGCAAGTCTCCATTTTATTTTGCGAGGCGGTAGGCGCCGTTGGAGAAGACAGCTTCGATGATGAACGGGCCTTCCCATTTTGGTTGGAATTTACCGGCGGTTTTATGCGTCATAACCATCGGCCTTCGAACCGCCAGGACGAGATCGCCTACTTGGAATGTTCTGACCTTGACCTTCTTGTTGAAAGCTCCGGAGATTCGGGCTTGATACAGCTCAATTCGTTGCTGAGCTAACATGCGCTTCTCGTCTAGGGCCTCCAATTCCTGTAGTCGGCAATGGTGGTTTTCGTCTGTCGTCAACTGATGCGTGAGGGCGACACGGAGTGAGGGGATCTGAGTCTCTAATGGGAGGACTACCTCACTCCCGTACACCAGAAAAAATGGTGTATTCCAGGTGGCTGTTCGGACTGTGGTACGGTACGCCCACAAGCATTCACCAAGCTTCTCGTTCCACTTGCGCTTGTTGGAGGACACGAATTTCTTGAATAGCTTGATTATGGTTTTGTTGAATGCTTCTGCTAACCCGTTGGCTGCTGGGTTGTAGGTTGTCGAAGCAATGTTCTGAATTCGGTGCTTGTCGCAGAACCGATAAAATACGTGGCTTGCGAACTGTGGCCCAATGTCGTGAATGATTCTTCGGGGCTGTCCAAAGCGGTAGATGACATAATGCTTAAGGAAGTTGATCACGTTTAAAGTTTTCACCTCTGCCAATGGGATGGCTTCCGCCCATTTGGAGAAGTAATCGGTGATTGCGAGTATGAATCGGTGTCCTCTGGACGAAGGTGGGGTAATTGGGCCGACGATGTCCATACCCCATGCTTCGAATGGCCAGGAGGCCACAGTCGGATGTAGGAATTCAGATGGCTGGTAGATGAAGTCGACGTAGATTTGGCAGGCTTTGCACTTTCGCGCATAATCTATTGCGTCTGCCACCATCGTGGGCCAGTAATAGCCCATTCGACGAAGGCGGTCTTGCAGTTTCGGGCCAGGTTGATGGGCTCCACAGACACCATCATAGGCCTCGCGCACGGCTTCCTTGGCTTCTATATTTGACAGACATCGAAGCAACAACCCATTATAGGATCGGCGATACAGCATTTTCGTCTCCGTATCATAGAAAAATCTGAGAGAACGTCTTCTGATAGAAGTAGCTTCCTTCGGATTCTCTAGCAGGATGTCGTATACTATGAAGTCGATGAACGACTGTCTCCAGTCTAGTGCTTCGTCGACTGAAGGAGCGGAGTAGCTTTCAATGCATCGAATGTTATCCTTAGGACAGACCAGTTCACGGCCTATTATGTCGACCTGATGACGAGCGTAATTTTGCACAGCTAGGGAAGCGGGCAAACCAGCTAGTGCATCAGCCTCAATGTTCTGGAGTCTGGGAACAAGTTCTATGAAGAATCCTCCCAGAGACGAGATGATGTCGATTTCTATTCGATGATACGGGATCATGTCTTCGTGGCGGACCTCGTACGACCCCCGAATCTGATTGACGATTAACTGTGAGTCGCCGTATACTTCAAGATACTCTACCCCCAGCTCCTTTGTGAGTTGGAGGCCAATGACCAAGGCATTATACTCGGCCACATTATTTGAGCAGGGCTCTGTGAGTGAGTAGGCCCGATTGATCACCAAGCCGGAGGGAGAAATCAGCACCACTCCAACTCCAGCGACGATATTGCCTTTGGGTCTGATTCTTGAAGCGCCGTCGAAGAACATTCGCCAGATGGTGTCATGGGAGACTACATTTGAACTGGTGACCTCATCCAGTATTTTTTCATATATCCTAGTCGTCTCTGAACCTGGGTGTGCTGCTAGAAAGTCTGCCAGAGCCTGGCCTTTAACAGCCTTTTGCGGGACGAAGATCATGTGGTATGGTGATAGTAATATCGCCCAGGTAGCAAGGCGAGAGCTGAGTGCCCCAGGTTTGGTCATGAGGACCCTGAGGGGGTTGATCCGCGATATCACATGGATGGTTTGTCCCGTGACGTAGTGTCGCGTCTTCTGGATGGCGAACACGAGAGCGAGGCATTCCTTCTCTACGGCCGTGTACCGATATTCTGGCCCAATCATCTTTCGACTGAGGTAGTATATAGCTTGTTCGTGGCCTACATCATTATTCTGTGCCAACAGAGTACCAAAAGAATGTTCCATCGCTCGTACATAGAGCAGGAATGGCTTTCCAGCAACAGGAGCTACCAGTACTGGAGGATTCGACAAATATTCTTTGATACTGTTGAAAGCGTGCTGGCATTCCTCATCCCATACGAAGGAGACTCCCTTCCTCATGAGGTGGGTGAATGGTTGACATCGTCCGAAGAAATTAGAGATGAATCTCCTGATGTAAGCTAGCCTGTCTTGGAGGCCTCGGAGTTCGCGGAGATTTCTCGGGGGACCCATATCCATGATTGCCTTTGTTTTCTCGGGGTCGATGTGAATGCCCTGAGAAGTGATGACAAAACCCAAGAATTTCTTGCTGGAGACTCCCAAGAATGATTTTGTAGGGTTCATCTTTAAGTTGTGTGCTCGCATTAGGTCGAACACTGTCTTGAGATCTTGTAGATGATCTTCCTTCGAACGACTTTTGGCGGCGATGTCGTCGACGTAGCATTCCACCGTCTTGCGCAAGTGGTCTCTAAAGATGACGCTCATAGCTCTCTGGTAAGTAGCGCCAGCATTCCTTAAACCGAAAGGCATAACGGTGTAACAATATGTACCAATCGGTGTTCGGAATGATGTGTGCTTCTCGTCGTCAGGGAACATCTTGATCTGGTTGTATCCTGAGAAGCCATCCATGAAGGACATACGTTCGAAGCCGCAGGTGTTGTCGATCATAATATCTATGATAGGGAGAGGGAATTCATCTTTAGGGCATGCCTTATTCTGATTCCGGAAGTCAATGCATATTCGGATCTTTTCGTTCTTCTTAAGAATCGGTACGATGTTGGCTACCCAGTCTGGATGCTGCTCTTCGCGAATGAAGCCGCTGGCTATCAATTTATTGACCTCGGCTTCGATAGCATTCATGACATCGGGACGAAACCGTCTTTGCTGTTGCTTGACAGGTTTTGCATCCGGACGAATATTGAGTTTGTGGAGTGCAATCTCGGGGTCCAATCCTGGCATATCTTCATAGCTCCAGGCGAACACATCGATATACTCTTTGACAAGTTGGAGCAGCGACTCTCGCTCTTCATCTGTAAGACTCTGGCTGATGAAGATCGGTTTTGGGGAGGCTTCATCACCAAGATTAACTTGTATGACCTCATCCTCAGTGGGAGGTTCTCTTTGCTAGAAACGCTTTTCCCACTATTCATCTAGCTGCTGGGCCCATGGCTCTAGCTCGAGAATTTCCGGAATGTCTTTATCTTCTTCATAAGCGTCGACGAATGCCATGTTGACTGACAAGACTTGTCTGAATACGTCTCCGATGCTGGTATCCGAATCAGAAGTTGGTGACCTAGTCGAATGTGAATGCCAGTCGCATTCTTCATCTGAACTTTCAGGGGTTGTCGTGGGTGTTACATACCCTAATCCACATCGAGTCTTGCTATAGTATTCCCGTAGTTTGCCAGTCGGGACCGGGGGCTTCAAAGGTAGTCGTCCAGTACCGTAGTTCAAACCCGGTATTGTTTCCAGGTTATACCCCTGTTTCTGTATGAGATACTTAGATTGGGGGCTATAAAGATACAGAGGTAGTCTCCCGGCATCCGATCCAAGGTCGACTTCTTCTATGGTGAAGGGATGCGGATCGTCCTTCCGGCCGAAGATGATTGGATGGTCCCCTCCCTCGATTATTCGGTAAGCGTCTTATGCTGGAGTAAGCTGGATCGTGGTGTAGACATTTGTCACCTGTGTGTAGGTGAGTACCTATATCGTGTTC
>JANAVB010035651.1:0-43948 GCA_029216955.1 Iris pallida | reverse complement strand
CTCTATGGTTGAACCCATAGCTTCAAAAGTCTATAACTGGTCAAAACAAGTCCAAATCCAACTTTCAAATGGTCAAAATTGGGTAGAATGAAATTCTCTTCAACATGGAACCATCAACATTTGAAAACAAAGAAGTTTGATAGATCAAAACCATCAAAATCCAAAAATGACCAATTTCTAGATCTACAAGAATCAAAGCCTCAAATGGAAAATGACAAGTTCTAATGTGTCTTAGAACATGAGGAGAAGCTAATGGAACAATAAAAATGGGTTCTCTTGTGGAAGCAAGTTGTACTTGCCTAAGGGGTGTTTTGGTTGGTGGTGGGTTTAATGGAGAAGGAAGGAGTAAATAAGAAAGTGGAGGAGAGAGAAAAGTTAGGTGGGTTATAAAGGGTGATGGTGGTAGGTTTAACATGATGAACCAAAGAATAAACCAAGCCAACCCAAAAAACCAAGTTAAACCATTACATGCCATGATGAACCTAATCATGATTAAACTGAATTAGCTAGCCAGGCAGAAAAAATAAAATACATGTCAGGATTCCGTATACGTATACTGAAAATACGTAGAACGGAAAACGGGGGTGACAACTCTACCCACCTTAAAAGAATTCCATCCTCGGAATTTAATCAAAAGGCTAGAGATGTCGAGCAAGCTATATCAATTGCAGGTAATATATGACTAGCAGTCAATCAAGCAATCATTCATGCAAGCAAGGAACTTAAGCATAAGGCATAAGAAAGACATTATTCCTTACGAGTCAAACAGGTCGGGATATCGCGATCGGATATCATCCTCACGCTCCCACGTTGACTCACCCAAAGAGTGATGATCCTAAGTAACACGGACTAAACTAATAGTCTTGTTCTTGAGTATCTTCTCCCTCCGGTCCAATATAGATACGGGTCTCTCCTCACACGAAAAGTTGGTACCAACAACCAATTCCGAATGATCAAGGACATGACTCGGATCTGGGATATACCGTCGTAATTGGGATACATGGAAGACATCATGCACCTCACGTAACGACGTGGAAGAGCGAGACGATAGGACACATCACCTACTCGCTGAAGGATATCAAACGGACCTATATACCTAGGACTAAGCTTTCCCCATACGCCGAATCGAATGACGCCACGGGTAGCAAGATCCTAAGGAATACGTGGTCGCCGACAGAAAATTCAAGAGGACACCGATAGGAATCGGCCCAATGACGCTGGCGATCTTGGGCAACTCGAAGATGATCTCTGACTTGTCTGACCACCTCAATAGTCTGCATCACCATCTCTGGTCCAAGCATTTGCCTCTTACCGATATTGTCCCAAGCTAAAGGAGATCTGCACTTTCTGCCGTACAAGGCCTCGAAAGGTGCCATCTGGATACTAGCCTGGAAACTGTTGTTATAGGAGAACTCCACGAGATGCGGGTGATCTTCCCACGAACCATCGAAGTCGAGTTTATATGACCGCAATATGTCTTCAAGAGTCTGGATCGTACGTTCTGACTGACCATCTGTCTGCGGATGGTAGGCTGAACTGAATTTGAGACGAGTCCCCAAACTTTTCTGAAGACTTCGCCAAAAGTGAGATGTGAATCTCGAATCTCTGTCGAACACAATACTGACTGGCACTCCATGCAATCTGACTATCTGCCTGAGCTACATCTCTGCAAACTGATCCGTCGACAGGCCGATTCTGAAAGGAAGAAAATGAGCTACCTTCGTGAGACGATCAACTATAATCCAGATGGCATCTCTTCCAGCTGGGGATCTAGGTAATCCAGTTACAAAATCCATGGTAATGTGCTCCCATTTCCATTCTGGGATCGATAAAGATTAAAGAAGTCCAGCTGGTCTCTGATGTTCGGCCTTAACTTGTTGGCAAACTAAACAACGAGAGACAAACCGGGCTATCTCCCTCTTCATGCCATTCCACCAAAAATGCTGCCGAATATCACGATACATCTTCGTACCGCTGGGGTGAATCGAATACTGAGAACTGTGGGCTTCTGCTATGATCTCCTGTCTGATATCACCACTGGGTACACAAAGATGCCTCCCATGTCGGAGTCTACCATCTTCATGAATGCATAACTCTGGTCTCTGTCCTGCCACACATTCTGTCCTAAGCCGCTGAAGCTTAGAGTCTACTGATTGAGCTAACTTGATCCTCTGAACTATACTGGACTGAACTTGCATACTGGCCATTAATGCCACACTGGAAGGAAGAACAACTTCAATACCCATCTTCTGAAGATCTGCTAACAACTCTGACTGCGTCGTTAGAAAATAAACTCCAGCTCTCATGCTCAATGCATTTGCCACTACGTTGGCCTTCCCAGGATGATACTGCAAGCTGATGTCATAATCCACAAGTAGCTCTAGCCATCTCCTCTGACGTATATTAAGATCCTTCTGGGTAAACACATACTTCAGACACTTATGGTCGGTAAAAATCTCCACCCGATCTCTATACAAATAATGTCTCCAAAGTTTTAATGCAAAAACTACGGCTGCTAACTCCAGGTCATGGGTTGGATAATTCCTCTCATGATCACGAAGCTGACGTGACGCATAAGCGACTACCTTACCATGCTGTATCAAGACACATCCTAATCCCTTGTCGGATGCGTCGCAATAAACTGAAAATCCTCCCGTCCTGTCGGGAAGAGTGAGAATGGGAGCCGTCATCAATCTTCGCTTCAACTTCTCAAATGAACTCTGACACTCTGCTGTCCAAGCAAACTGCATATCCTTACGGGTCAACTGCGTCAGTGGTGCTGAAATTCGAGCAAAGTCTAACACAAACCGCCGGTAATAGCCGGCCAATCCAAGGAAACTCCGAACTTCTGCGACGGTGCTAGGTAATGGCCATGTCTCTATAGCCACTATCTTCTGGGGATCAACTTCCACTCCACCTCTGGTGATGATATGACCCAAGTACGAGATACGATCCAACCAAAACTCGTACTTACTGAACTTCGCGTACAACTGGTGCTCTCTGAGGATCTGAAGAACTACACGAAGATGCTGCTCATGCTCTGCCTCGTTCTTGCTATAGACTAAGATGTCGTCTATGAATACTATCACGAACTGGTCCAAATAGGGCATGAAGGTACGATTCATGAGGTCCATAAATACCGGCACATTGGTCGCTCCAAATGGCATAACAAGGAACTCCCAATGTCCATATCTAGATCTGAATGCTGTCTTCGGGATGTCCTGCTCTCTGACTCTGATCTGATGGTACCCCGACCGCAAGTCAATCTTTGAGAATACTGTCGCTCCCCTGAGCTGATCAATAATCATCTATCCTTGGCAAAGGATATCTATTCTTAATTGTTACAGAGTTCAAGGTACGATAATCAACACATAATCTTGACGTACCATCCTTCTTCTTTACAAGAAGCATCGGAGCTCCCCAAGGTGATCCGCTAGCACGAATGAATTCCTTGGTTCTAAGTTCTTCAATCATCTTGTAAAGGACCTCCAACTCTGATGGTGCCATCCTATGGACTCTCTCTGACACTCGTACCGTCCCTAGAATCAAGTCGATAGTGAACTCTATCTCTATCTCTGGAGGCATGCCTGGAAGCTCTTCGGAAAATACGTCAGGAAACTCTTCTACAACTCTGGGAAACTGAACTGCTGCTGCTACGGCCATCCGCAATGCTGGGGAAGAAGGTTCTACTCCGCCTCGAGAAAATAAAAACTCTGGCTCACCAGGAATACTAAAAATAATCTTGCCGACATGGAAATCTATTCTAGCATACTGGTCCCTCAACCATCCATTCCTAGGACCACATCATATTCGGCCATCGGAACTCTATCAATCTAGCGGGAAACTCTCTACCGCTAACTACGATTCGACACGAGGAAAACACCCTATCTACACCTACAAGTCCGTTACCAGTAAGTATATTGAGCCTTACTGATAATGACTCAGGCTCCAGTCCTATCCGTGTCGCGAATCGTGCAGACATAAATGAATGCGATGCACCTGAATCAAATAATACTGATGCAGGAAAAGAGTTGACGAGAATGGTACCTGCCACCACCTCACCTGATGCTAACTCCTCTTCTACGGTCAAAGCCATCGCTTGTCCGTACCCTCTGGGTGCTGGTCCCCTCTGCTGGAAACCTCTTTGGCGGTTCTGAACCTAAGCTTGGACCTGGGCATACTGTTGCGGTCGCTGCTGCTGGAATGTCTGAGCCTGAGGCGGCAATGGCCTCGGAAGCTGATACTGCTGCTGCTGCTGCACTGGTGCTGGTCCCCTCACCGAGGGACTAGTCTGGGCCGATGAGGATGAACTAACTCTCAGTGGACAGGCCCCTATCATGTGATCCGGTGCCCCACAAGCCAAACACAATCCTTGTGCTCGGTGACATTCTGACACTACATGCCCTGGCTTCCCACAATGAGTACAGCCCATGGTGGAAGACTGCCTCCGCTTCTGCTGCTGAGGATACGTCGGAGTCGAATGCTGAACCGACGTAACTGATGCTGCCCTCCTCGAAGCTCCAATGGTCAAGGCCCTAGCTGCCGGGCTGGGGCTGAGGACTGGGTCATCTTACCATGGGACCGCTTCCGTCCTCCAGTTCTGTCTACAATTCTCTGCGAGGTATACTCATGCCTCTTAGCTACCCGCAAAACAGCATCAAAGGTCTGATGCTCAAACTGCTCTACTGCTAGAATGATCTCTAGGTGGAGTCCCTGTTGTAACCGCTGCGCTCGATCAAACTCGGTTGCCACCAAAGTGGGAGCAAACCGACTCAGTCTTGAAAACTCGGCCGTATATCCATCGACCGTCCTGCTCATCTGCCTGAGATTGGTGAACCTCGTCTGTAGGTCGTGCTGAGCCACAGCATCGAAGTACTTGATCTGAATCTTGTCACTGAACACCGCCCACGGGACAGGCGTTGCCAATCCAACTACTATCATCGCCCACCAGGTGCGAGCTAGGTCCAATAACTGTAGACGTACCACAGCTACCTTCTCTCCTTCTAGAGTCTTGGCTGCATCCAAGATAATCTTAATGTCCGGGAGCCACGCATCAGCTGCAATAGCGTCTTCACTACCGTCGAAGAAGGGAGGGTTGAGGTGCTTGAAACTGCTAGCTGTACTGTTCCCTTGATAACCAATACGGCCCATGGCATCCTGTACTGCCTGGTGCAGGGCATCGCCCCGACGATCTTGAGATGCAAGCAATGTCCTGATGAGACCCACAAAGGTGCCATCGTCAGGCTCTGCAGGCTGGACTGGCTGAACTGGGGGCTCGGGGTCCCTGGAATGCATGACTCGGAAGGCCGCTCCAGAGTGCTGGGCTTGGTCTCCAGGTTACTGCTGGTCCATTGGAGGTGCTCTGCCTTGCTGATCGGTAGGACCAGGAATAATACTGCTGAAGAAACGACATGGGGAACAATAAGAAAGGACCATGATAGATCGAGGATATAAACATGTGATCAGGTCAAGGATTCTGAAAGATCAGAAGGCACGAGTAGAAATCAAGGGCGAGTGCTGATTGAGACATCTATCCGGTAAAACCCTCACATATCTTGATCTACAAGACCTGCATGGGCCACCACTTAAACCGTGTCACGCCCCAGAACCAGAATACTGGAGAGGGGAGGATAGACACAGCCACCTACGTACATTGAAGTGAATCTCATCTCGCAATACGGTCACGGCTGTCTAGATGCATGAGGGTTTACTACAAGCCATCAGTCTCTTAAGGTCAATAACAAGCCTAGTGTCTCAATCTCAAGCAACAAGTAGATATAACAAGATGGTAGATCATCAGACATACAAGGTAAGGCGTCCCATACATTACATATTCAGATGATCATGAAGCTATTCATACAAAATACGAAGACTAGCAAGAGTTTAAGTCATACATGATCAACCCTAGGATTTGTCAGTCATGTTACAGCCCGAAGGCAGACAGTAAGTAAAGTTGCAACGAGCTAACACTTGCTCGACGGCTAAACGCCTCAAAAGAATATTTGTACAATGGAGTGGGAGAGCAAAATAAATACCCACTCATTGCTAGGATTCCTTCTAGTATTTACCATCTGGCAGGAAAGTTGGGAGATCCTCGGTAGCTGCTCCAAAATCTGGCCATACAAAACCAGCTGGGTCAGACCCCAGAAAGAGCAAGTGCCACAAAAGGGGCTTCACTTAAGAACTAAAACCAGCATGTCAGCACGTAAAGTCATAGGTGAAATAACATAAGACATGAGTTAAAGAAAATAGGATGGTAAACGATAAGATAACTAGAGGACTATTCCGATAACCAAGTTACAACCCATAAACCAAACAAGGACCGGGGTTGTAACCCTCCACCTGAACAGAACTTAGCCTCGAACTAATTATCGATAAAGTAAAGCATAAACAAGCATGTCCGGAGATATCCATGTACCGGATCTGAGCAAGACTAGACAAGATAGGACTCCATCCATCATTCACGGCCAAGCAAAGAGTACGGCTTGATACTTAACTAACTAGGGTTATCACAAGCTTAGTTACTAGCAAGATACAATGAGGTACGCCTACGGCCATAAGCCCTGCAGACTATCCAGGTTATCCAAACGCAAGGCTCAAGATTAGAGTTATCATGTCTTGTTAGGTGACTTGGATGCAACACATGACAGTGTGCATAGTAATCGTTTTATATAGTGCCCCACATCGCAGTGAGCTGGAAATGTGTCCTTCTCGTCGGTAGGCTACAAGTCCGTCAAGGAAGGCGCCCAGACAACGGGATTGCTTGTAGCCAAAATACCTCTCTATATGCTCTACTTGATCAATCTAGTCATTAACCTAGTCAGATTCAGTATGAATCCCTGACCGTGGTAACCAGGGATACATGTCCTAGACATGATACGAGACAAGACTGGTTGCTTATACAAGCATATTCAATACAATCACCCACGGTGTCAAGAATTCACTTAACTGCTCGGATGCATAGGCAATCACCTTTCCGTGCTGCTGAAGAACACAACCCAAGCCCTTTCCTGAAGCATCGCTGTAGATCGAGAACTCTCCTGACCCAGATGGCAAAGTCAAGATCGGAGCTGAAGTCAACCTCCTCTTCAGCTTATCGAATGCAGCCTGACACTCAACAGTCCAGACGAACTCCACGTCCTTCCTGGTGAGTCTAGTCATCGGCTCTGCAATCCGCAAGAAGTCCTGGACGAACTTCCGGTAATAGCGAGCCAAACCCAGAAAGCTCCGAATCTCGACTACTGAACTGGACGTAGACCAAGACTCCACTGCTGAAATCTTCCTCTGGTCTACTGAGATCCCATGCTCGGTCACAACATGACCTAAGAACTCGACCTGGTCCAAGAAGAACTCACACTTCGAAAGCTTCCCGTAGAGTTGCTCCCTCCTCAGAGTCTCTAACACAACTCTCAAGTGCTCCTCATGCTCCTCCTGCATCTTCGAATAGATCAAGATATCGTCTATGAAGACCACCATGAACTTATCAAGGTACTGATGGAATACCTTGTTCATCAAGTTCATGAACACCGCGGGAGCATTGGTCAACCCAAATGGCATCACTGTAAACTCGTACTGGCCGTACCGAGTCCGAAATGCCGTCTTGGGAATGTCATCCCGTCTCACCTTCAGCTGGTGATACCCGGACCTCAAGTCTATCTTCGAAAATACCTTCGCCCCACTCAGCTGATCGAACAAGTCGTCGATCCTCGGCAAAAGGTACCTATTCTTGATAGTGAGGTTATTGAGCGTCCGGTAATCAATACACATACGGGACGTACCGTCCTTCTTCGGCACAAATAGGACTGGCGCTCCCCAGGACGAAGAACTGGATCTGATAAACCCCTTGTCCTGTAGCTCGTCGAATTGCTTCTTCAGCTCTATCAACTCGCTGTTATTGACCCTATAGACATGCTGTGAAATGGGCTCGGCGCCCGGCACGAAATCTATAGAGAACTCAATGTCCCTATCTGGCGGCATCCCCGGCAACTCCTCGGGGAAGATATCCGAGAACTCAGCTATCAACGGATGTGGCAAATCCTGCCCCGCCAACAAAGCTCCACAAATCCAGCCTCCGGCTCCGCTGCTCCTCGAGCAAACTCGATCTCTGGCTCTCCCGGCGGCCTAAAAAGAACTCTGCGTCCTCTATAATCAATACTAGCGTGGTGCATGCTCAACCAATCCATACCGAATACCATATCGTACCTCTGTAGGGGCATTACGAGCAGACACGCACTCAGTCCCCGGCCTCTCAGGGTGACTCTCCGCCCCTTGCAAATATTATTAACCAGGATGATGCCTCCCCCGGTCTTAATCTTGCAAGTCCTACCCATATATTCAGCAATAATATTGTGTCTCAGAGCAAAAGAAATAGACACGAAACTGTGAGTGGCCCCAGAATCAAACAAGGCAAAAGCATGAAAAGAATCAAGGAGAACATGACCTGCTACAACATCTCCCACCGGCTCTACCTCCTCCTCTGCTGCCAAAGCAAACACCCTGCCCGCGGTGCTCCCTTCTGGTGCTGCACAAAGCGCTGCTGCTGGGTCTGAAGTGGAGGACCTCTCTGCTGAACTGCTGGTCCTCTAGCCGACTGCAACCTGTCCTGGCCTCCCTTGGCTGCCCGAACAGGGCAGCCCTTCAGCTGGTGGTCGGTCCCTCCGCAGAATAGGCAAGCGCCTAACCTCCTCCGGCATACGTCTCTTCTGTGCCCTGTCTTTCCACAGAAAGCACACTGCTGGGTCTGCCTCTGGCCTGACCCTGATGCTGCTAGGCACGCGCCGGTGCCTGCTGAATCTGTAATAGAGGCTGCTGCTGAACGACCTCTGCTGATGATAAATATGAGGGTGCTTGGCCGGTCCCGCACTGGAACTCTCCCCTATAGTATCTCTGCTCCTCTTCGGCTTGAGGTCGAAGTCCTCTGCAATCTGCACGTCCATCAATATCTGATCGAACGTCGCGTCACGGCGACCCGAGGTGCGGGTGCGTACTGCATGAATAAGTCCTATGCGGAACTTACGAGCCTTCTGCCCCTTATCCTGGATCATATCGGGAGCGAACCTGCTAAGGCGGAAGAACTAAGCTGCATACTCGTCCACCGACGAGTTCTCCTGTACTAGACCCACGAACTGGCCCTCCAATGCTGTAAGAGCCACATCCGGGAAGAACTTCTCCTTGAAGAGCCTCCAAAAGTTCTTCTATGTCAGCCCTCTCACCGACGCACGAGGATCCGTACGGTACCATGTCAGCGCGATGTCGAAGAATCGGCTGGCTGCGGCCGAAACCCAAAGTCCTCTAGGAAGCACTGCCAGCTCCATGCTCTGCTGCACATCCTCTAGCCAATCATCTGCATAAAGGATGCCCTCCGTGCCCGTTAAGTCCCTGGAGCTCATCTTCCTAAAGTCTAACACTATCCCCAGCCTGGACTGCTGCTGGTACGGCTGCTTGCCAGTAGGGCCCTGTACCGTACCCGGTGCCACTCTCTCCACGGCTGCCAGTGCAAGCTGATGCGAGTTCTCCATGCTCTGCCTCAGCATCTCAATCTGATGGTGTGACGCCTCCGACTGGCGCTGCGATGCCTCTGCCTGGGCTCGCTGTGTCTCCTTCATCTGCTGAAGGAGAAGTGTCGTACTCTTAGTTTCATTATTATTATTATTATTATGATAATTATTTTTATTAGTATTATTATTATTGTCATTTATTTATTTCCATGTCATACCCTAACCCTAACCCTAGGTAGGACCAAGTGTCCCTAACCCTAACTCTAGGTAGGACCAAGTGTCCCTAAAAACATAAAAACCTAAGGGGCCACGTGTCCCCCATGTGTCCTATGGACTTGTGTGGAAGGGGGACACCTCACCCCCTTTCTCTCTATATAAACTCTCCACCCCCCAACACACCAACCCCACACCAGCACCCTTCCCCTCCTTATAAACCCACACACACACACAAAGAAAGAAAAAAAAACACAAACACACACACACCCGACCCCCCCCCCCCCCAACCACCTGCTGCCGCTGCCGCCGCCGCCGCCGCCGCCCCCCCCGGCCATCTCCGCCACCCCCTTCTTCATCTCCTTCCTCTTCCACTTCAATTTCCAAGAAGGAAAAATCCTAGGTAATCCTCATCTTCTTCCCCAATCCTTATATTTCCAATTCAAACTAGGTTAGAGTACTAACAAGGGTTATTATTTGCTATTGGGTTCAAATTAGGGTTGTGGAGAAGCCTAGGTCATTCCCATCCAAGGCAAGTCCTCTTCTTCTCCTCCTTCTTTAATAATTGTTTTTTTTCTAAGTTAATTCTGAATAATTAGGAATTCATATTAAATTCTGAAATTTTAAGTTAAGAACAGACAAATTTTTTTTTTGATAAGTTCTGGTAATACTAGGAATTGGAACTTGTATAGGTTAACTATAAATTTGAAGTCTCATAATTAGATATTAATTTCTTTATTTCATCAAGAATTTGGAATATAAGTTATGGAATTATCTCTAACTATGGTTAAATACAACTTTTGAAATTTTGGTATCATTTAACCCAATTCGAGATATCTAATTTTTTTTTTTAATTTTGATCTCTAGTAAATATTCAATTTTGATAGACATAGGCAAAGGAATTAAAATTGGGCACTGGAACTATTATTTGTGACCTATCACGGGTAAGTATGCACAACTAAAGGAACTGATTAGTGGACCCGAACTATTTGGACTTGAATTTCCATGAACACATAAACATACATGAACATGGGACTCTCCAAGGGTAAGTTTGACATACACATTGGAACTGAACAATTGGACCGCACGTCGGGAAGGTAAAAGGACAAGGACCCTGCGCTTCTCTACTTACTATTAAGTACTCAATGTTGTGTGTTCATATTTAGAAATAAGTTTTTCTACTTTATGCACAAAAATTAAAATGTTGATATTGAAGAGTTTTGGTTTGATTTGATTTTCTTTATACTATCTACATGATATATATATAATATATATATATATATATATATATATATGTTATAAAGTCTTGCATATTTACTAGTATAGTTGGATAAACATTTGCTTATTTTGATAAACTGCAAAACTATTAGCAAGCCGCGACCCGACTAATTGCTAAAAGAAAGGTAATCATTGCCTGCTTAGGTAAAAGTCTCAAGTTCCTTCTGTTCTTTTATAACTGCGTGATCCGGTGTTGAGAGTTGCTCCACTGAAGGAATCGGCGAGCCCAATTATTTACTTGCGTGGTTCCGGTGTTGAGAGTTGCTCCACCGAAGGGGTCGGCGAGCCCATATCTTTCTTTTATCATATATATGTTTCTTGTAAATTTTCGGGGCTCCTAAATACAAAGGAGACTCCGCCGAAATTTTTGAAAAATTTAGGAGATAGACATATTTTTGACTTTCGGAAATTCTTAGAAAATTTCTTATCTAGAAAGCATTTGGGAGGGGAGAACAACTGAATATCCCTAGATATCCCGTAACATAAATAACAAAAGCTGATCAGTATTTTGGAAATCTCGTGAATCAGTACATCTAGTTTCGACTAGGGTGTACTAGCCCAAGGGAGGCTCGGAAATCAATGCATCTATTTGACAGTAACATCAATAGATGATTTTAGCCCAAGGGAGGCTCGAAAATCACAGCCTGATCCCAGGTTAACGGGATTGTTCACGGGAAATATTTAGAGGATTATTCGGAGTATTGTTCTCAAAACTGCATTTCATTTAAATCTTACTCCAGAAACAACGCTGCCTATTATAGGTGGGCAGTGTCCTTAATTGCTCAAGGAAAGCAATTCCTACTAAAAGCTCAAGGGAAGCTCGGAAATCTTATTATTCATGGAGTAGGACGTTGATTTCATTCATGTTTTACTAAAGCAGATATATATATATAGCAGTGCAATTTGGCATACTCTGTTTCATTTTTCTCTAAACTACATATTCCTTATTTTTGTTTAACTTTCACCGTTCTTGGCCGAGGACTTGCTCGTCATTTTCTGAACGACCTAGTATTTGTTCACTAGGTGAAGAAGAAGAAGACGCCTCCGCCGAAGTATCGCCGTACTACAACGAGGAGTAAACTGTCTGGACTACCTACAGTTATGGCCAGCAGTATCGTAGTTATTTTGCAAATCTACTTTTGTAATAATCTGTAATAGTATTGTTGGAAAAGTTCCCTGTATAATAGCTACACTATATTTTAATGCCATGAAAAATTCCTTGTATTTTCCATTCTGCTGATGATTACGGGCGACAATCGCGATTTCGGCACGTAGCCTGGGGATGTGTTTATGACGTCACCCTTCCATCCGGGAAGCGGGACGTGACACGTCTTTTAAGTGGTGGCCCATGCAGGTCAGCAAGAATAGAAAATCTAGGATAGGACATATGTTCGGATAAAACGTAGGTTCTAGAATCATAGGGAGCACTACGAGTCCCAATCACACTCTAGGAATCTCTGAGAAGGAAGTATCAATAGTTAGTAGATGATTACCTCTTTTCTAACCAACTATTTAATCCTAGTAAATGAATAGTGACTCAATAAATTCTTGATGTAGATCATGCCCCGATTCGCACCTTTCACAAGACTAAATAATGACAGCCACAGCATGGACGAATATTATGCATTTGTGAAGAAGATGTGGAAAGTAGCACCAAAAGGAATGATAGAAGCCTATGGGGTACATTACGAGCTGAAATATCCAGTGGTGATAGATATAGTAGATGAAAGAAAAGTATATTATAATACGGTGCATTACTATGTACTGATCAAGGCAGAACCCTCTGAAGGCCCTGAAAACGAACGTAACTGTACCTTGGAAGAATGAAACAGGCGTACCCAGAGGCAAGGATCCTCAACATAAGGAGAATGTGGATTTAAACCCCAGAATGAAGATGGTGTGTAAATATAGATGTATAAATAAGTATTAGATGTGTGTGAATGTAAAATAAGTATTAGGCCCCAATATATAGGTGGAATATGAATGTATTTAGTAGAAATGTAATATATGAATGTATGTAGTAGGAACATATTGTGCTATCAATAAATAAATATGCTTTTCCTATATTTTTATATTCCTGGTAAATATTTTTCTTAAGAATATTATGAAAGTCGGTATGGACCTATTTATGCCAAGTTTGGAATGGGATGGGAGTGATTACACTTTGTACTTATACCAGCGCTATACAAGGCTAATGTGGAACGCATCCGACTGGTACGACATCCATGTCTACCAAGTATTTTATGCATTCATGCGTCCCATTATCAGAGACATCGAGGACGGAGTTGAAATATATTATGAAAATACAACCTACTGTCTGCATGTCCGAGACCCAAACCGCATCTACATCGGACTACATAGATATGAGGGTACACTAGATAACTTTGAAAGACTCCATCCAGAAGTTGATATCCTCACTGAGGAAAGGATCCTCATTGAGGCTATAGTATAAGAAAAAAAAGCCTAACCATGAATGTATAGTGAAGAAGGAATCATTCTCTTTTGTCTGCTGTATGGTATTCTGAAAATCAGCAGATATGTATACAAGTAGAAATAGACAGAGATAGATACTATGTCACATTTTGGGGAAGTGGAGTGACATGAGTAGGTTAGGTGAAAGGAATATAAACAAATATGAAGTTGAGAGGAGAAACCACATTTTGTATTACTCTCATTTTAGTGAAATATGTATAAATATATGGCTCTGCTGTACACCTTGTTATTAATGAACATTGTGAGTCAAATATCCCCTGAGAAATTGTGTCTTTTATTTCAGGATATGGACAATCATGATCAAACAAACAACCCACCACCTCAAGCATCAACTGAGCCAACCGTGGCTGACATGTTCCGTTTGTTCCAGCAACTATTGGAATCCAATAGTCAACAGGCTAATGCAGCCCATGCAACAAATACCACAATACTGGAACAAATGCAGAATTCTAATAATACCAAGGATAAAACCCTAAAAGAGTTCAGGGATCATAGGCCGCCCAAGTTTAAAGGAACTGAAAGTGCGATGGAAGCGGGTCAATGGTTGAGAACCATTGAAGGTTTGATGAAGGCTGCCAAAGTTAAACCCGAGGATATGGTACCAGCAATCCGTATCTAGCTGGAAGACATAGCCGGGTACTGGTGGAGTGCCGAGTACCCAGAAGATTCTGACCAGGACATGTCATGGGCAGAATTCAAGAAGAAATTTGAAGACAGATTCTATCCTAAGTCAGCACGGATAGAATTAGAACGACAATTCAACTATCTGAAACAAGGGAGACGTACAGTTGATGAGTACGTCGCAGAATTTTCCAGGCTTAGTCGATTTGCCCCCAACATGATAGCGGATGAAGAAACAAAAATATCCAGGTTCGTAGAAGGACTTGGAACCCAACTAAAAAGTAGGGTCACCTCTTATCGGTGCCAAACATTTTCAGAGGCAACAGAAGCTGCTCGAGACCAAGAAATGATCCTAAAGGAAGAACAACCTTTCCGGTCTTCACAACCTAAGAGAACTTTTGAGAAGGGGGCATCCTCCAATAAGAATCATTGGCAGGGACTGCCTAAGCGTCCTCAGAATGGCAACCTAGACAGATCCGTTATCTGTAATTACTGCCATAAACCAGGCCATAAGATAAATGTATATAGAAAAAGATTGGGGCTTTGTTTGAAATATGGAGCAGGCAATCATTCAACCAACCAATGCCCTCAGTTGCCTGTAACTGGAGCAACCACGCAAAGTTTTAATCAAGGATACCGACCTCCAGTTCAAGGAACCCAACCTCGACCTATGATGCAGGCACCTACATCACAAGCAGGTATGGCTTATGGAAATCAGCACAGGCCGCCCTATGCTCCTCAGGCGTATCAATTTCAACAAGCACAACGGGCGGCTCAAGCCCAAAATAATAACAAAAAGAGGAATAAGCAAGGACAAGCATTTATGATGGGGGCTGAAGATGCAAATATCCCTGGAGAAGTTAATTTCAGGTACTATTTTAATTTTTGCATATCCAGCATCAGTATTATTTGATTCCGGGCTACCCATTCATTTATCATCTTCTTTTATATCACAACGTGAAATAGAGTCCCAACCGCTGCCTAAATCACTGAAAGTCCTCACCGGTAATGGAGTAGTAGAAGTCAGTCGGGTATGTTAGATGTCCCATAAAATTGGGTGAGGAGCTTTTCGTACCCGGTTGCTCGTTTTTCCAACAAGCAACTATGATATAATATTGGGTATGGATTGGCTAACTGCAACATTAGCCAATAGATTGCGGTCAGGGGAAAGTTTCCTTCCAACTTCCTGACGGAGAATTTTATGAATTTGTAAGAGACCAGAATGAATTCAACGCAGAAGAACTAGAGAAATTTGAATTACCAGTACTGCTGCAAGGAGTGGCAGAGCAATCATTTCCAAGGGTAGTGGAAGAATTTAAGGACGTATTCCCAGAAGAATTGCCAGGGCTACCCCCAGATAGAGCTGTAGAATTCTCTATAGATTAATACCTGGAGCTGCACCCATAGCCAAAAAGATATACCCAATGAACGGAGGAGCTGAGTTAAACAAACAAATAAAGGAATTATTATCCAAGGGATTTATTCAGCCTAGCGCTTCGCCATGGGGTGCACCAGTGTTATTTGTGAAAAAGAAGGATGGTACCCTACGCCTAGTGATTGATTATAGGGCCTTGAATGAGGTTACCATCAAAAAAAATCCCTTACCTAGGATCGATCAATTGTTTGATCAGTTAGGAGAGGCAAGGGTATTTTCAAAAATTGATTTGAGGTCCGGATATCATCAAGTGAAGGTAAAGAAGGAAGATATTCCAAAGACTGCATTTAGAACTCGGTATGGGCATTACGAATTCTTAGTTATGCCATTCGGGTTGACAAATGCACCAGCTATATTTATGGACTGATGAATCGAGTATTTTATCAATATCTGGATAAATTTGTGATTGTATTCATTGATGATATTCTTATATACTCCAAAAGTGAAGAGGAGCATGAAAAGCACTTGAGGATAGTATTGCAAACTCTGCGGGAGGAACAATTATATGCCAAGCTTAGTAAATGTGAATTTTGGCTGGACCAAATACCATTTCTAGGGCATATCGTCAGCGGAGAAGGCATCTCGGTAGATCCGAAGAAGGTGGAAGCAGTTAAGTCTTGGCCGACACCTAAGTCCGTAGCAGAAATCAGAAGTTTCCTAGGATTGGCTGGTATTACCGAAGATTCGTAGAGAATTTTTCAAGAATTGCAGAACCTTTAACCCGTCTTACCCGAAGGAAGAAAAGTTTAACTGGACAGAGAAATGTCAAGCAGCATTTGACGAATTAAAGAAAAGATTAATTTCAGCCCCAATACTGGCATTACCATCTGGTTCGGGTGGATATGAGATATATAGTGATGCATCAGGAAAGGGTCTAGGATGTGTACTGATGCAGCACGGAAGAGTCATAGCATATCCCGGCAATTAAAGACACATGAAAGAAATTATCCAACTCATGATCTGAACTTGCAGCGGTGGTGTTCGCACTCAAATTATGGAGACACTATTTATACGGAGAAAGAATCAAAATATACACAGACCACAAGAGCTTAAAGTATGTCTTCACACAAAAGGAAATCAATATGAGACAAAGAAGATGGTTGGAGCTATTGAAGACTTTGATATGGAATTAACATATCACCCAGGCAAGGCTAATAAGGTGGCCGATGCCTTAAGTAGAAGACCCGAAGCTTTCTTTTTAATACACCCAAGGAAATCCTTGAGGATTTGAGGAAAATGGGAATTGAAGTAATACCCGATAACTGAAGGGATATGGCAAAACTTACAAGTGCAATCCTCCTTATAGATAGAATTAAGGAAGCCCAACAAAGTGATTCAAAACTTCAGAAAATTTGGAAACAAACAGAAGCAGGGCTCCAGACCGGGATAAGAAAGCATCCGGACGGATCGCTAAGATTCGGAGATCGATTATGTGTGCCCAGTGGAGATTTAAGAACGGAGGTCATGACAGAAGCCCATAACTCACAATATTCTATTCATCCGGACACTAAAATGTATAAAGATTTGAAACAACGTTTTGGTGGCACGGGATGAAAAGAGTCGCTAGATTCGTATCCAGATGTCTCGTCTGTCAACAAGTGAAAGCAGAACATCAAAGGACAGCAGGACTTCTTCAGCCTTGCCCATACCCGAATGGAAGTGGGAGCATCTTACAATGGATTTTGTGACAGGACTGCCTAGGACCCAAAGGGGTAATAACGCTATTTGGGTCATTGTAGACTACAAAGTCCGCTCGTCTTCCCTTTCGAGTTGGACAGTCAACAGAGGTACTGGCAGAAATGTACATGAAACAGATTGTCAGTCTGCATGGAGTACTAGTGAGTATAGTATCGGATAGAGATACCCGATTCACTTCACACTTCTGGAAAAGCTTGCAAGAAAATCTTGGCACTCAATTGAAATTTAGCTCCGCCTACCACCCCCAAACAGACGGCCAGTCTGAAAGAACCATTCAGACATGCTGAGAGCTTGTACTTTAGATTTTGGAGGAGCATGGGATGATCATCTACATCTGGTAGAATTTTCATATAACAACAGTTATCACGATAGTATCAAAATGGCTCCATTTGAAGCACTGTATGGTAGAAAGTGCAGATCGCCGGTATGCTGGACCGACATAGGAGAAAGACAATTGTTAGGGCCAGAACTAGTGACATAAACTGTGGACATAGTCAAGATAATAAGAAGTCACCTGCAAGCAGCCCAGGATAGACAGAAGATGTGGGCTGATAAGCATCGAAGAATACTGGAATTTCAACCTGGAGATCACGTTTTTCTGAGGATTTCACCAACTAAGGGAACCATCAGATTCGGGACCAGAGGAAAACTGAGTCCGAGATACATTGGACCCTTCGACATATTAGAAAAAGTAGGGAATGTATTATATCGGCTTGCTTTACCCCCAACACTAGAGAAAGTTCACAATGTATTCCATGTTTCCCAATTACGAAGATATGTGTCGGATTCGAGCCATATACTCGACCATTCAGAAATCACCGTTGGGCCTACACTACGGATAGAACAGAAATCCGTTGGGATCTTGGATCGAAGAGAGAAGGTACTCCTCAATCGGATCATTCTATTAGTACGAGTCGCATGGAGCAAGGACTCACCTGGAGATTCAACTTGGGAGAAGGAAGAAGATATGCGGAAACAATATCCGTATCTATTTCCTAAGTCAGGTCAGTAATCATACCGCTACTCTAGTTATTTCAAATTCCGAGGACGAAATTTTCTAAGGGGAGTAGACTTGTCATACTCTTAGTTTCATTATTATTATTATTATTATTATTATTATTATTATTATCATTATTATCATAATTATTTTATTAGAATTATTATTATTGTCATTTATTTATTTCCATGTCATGCCCTAACCCTAACCCTAGGTAGGACCAGGTGTCCCTAACCCTAACTCTAGGTAGGACCAAGTGTCCCTAAAAACATAAAAACCTAAGGGGCCAAGTGTCCCCCATGTGTCCTATGAACTTGTGTGGAAGGGGGACACCTCACCCCCCTTTCTCTCTATATAAACTCTCCCCCCCCCCAAACATACCAACCCCACACCAGCACCCTTCCCCTCCTTATAAACCCACACACACACACACAAAGAAAGAGGAAAGAAAGAAAAAAACACAAACACACACACACCCGACCCCCCAACCACCTGTTGCCGCGCTGCCGCCGCCACCTGCTGCCGTTGTCGCCGCCCGTCTGCCGCCGCCGGCCGCCCCCCCCCCCCGGCCATCTCCGCCACCCCCCTTCTTCATCTCCTTCCTCTTCCACTTCAATTTCCAAGAAGGAAAAACCCTAGGTAATCCTCATCTTCTTCCCCAATCTTATATTTCCAATTCAAACTAGGTTAGAGTACTAACAAGGGTTGTTATTTTGCTATTGGGTTCAAATTAGGGTTGTGGAGAAGCATAGGTCATTCCCAATCCAAGGCAAGTCCTCTTCTCCTCCTTCTTCTCTAATAATTGTTTTTTCTAAGTTAATTCTGAATAATTAGGAATTCATATTAAATTCTGAAATTTTAAGTTAAGAACATACAAATTTCTTTTTTTGATAAGTTCTGGTAATACTAGGAATTGGAACTTGTATAGGTTAACTATAAATTTGAAGTCTCATAATTAGATATTAATTTCTTCATTTCATCAAGAATTTGGAATATAAGTTATGGAATTATCTCTAACTATGGTTAAATACAACTTTTGAAATTTTGGTAGCATTTAACCCAATTCGAGATATCTAAATTTTTTTTAATTTTGATCTCTAGTAAATATTCAATTTTGATAGACATAGGCAAAAGAATTAAAATTGGGCACTGGAACTATTATTTGTGACATATCACGGGTAAGTATGCACAACTAAAGGAACTGATTAATGGACCCGAACTATTTGGACTTGAATTTCCATGAACACATAAACATACATGAACATGGGACTCTCAAAGGGTAAGTTTGACATACACATTGGAACTGAACAATTGGACCGCACGCCGGGAAGGTAAAAGGACAAGGACCCTGCGCTTCTCTACTTACTATTAAGTACTCAATGTTGTGTGTTCATATTTAGAAATAAGTTTTTCTACTTTATGCACAAAAATTAAAATTTTGATATTGAAGAGTTTTGGTTTGATTTGATTTTCTTTATACTATCTACATGATATATATACATATATATATATATACATATACATATATAGATATATGTTATAATGTCTTGCATATTTACTAGTATAGTTGGATAAACATTTGCTCATTTTAATAAACTGCAAAAGTATTAGCAAGCCGCGACCCGACTAATTGCTAAAGGAAAGGTAATCATTGCCTGCTCAGGTAAAAGTCTCAAGTTCCTTCTATTCTTTTATAACTGCGTGATCCGGTGTTGAGAGTTGCTCCACCGAAGGGGTCGACGAGCCCAATTATTTACTTGCGTGGTTCCGGTGTTGAGAGTTGCTCCACCGAAGGGGTCGGCGAGCCCATATCTTTCTTTTATCATATATATGTTTCTTGTAAATTTTGGGGCTCCTAAATACAAAGGAGACTCCGACGAAATTTTTGAAAAATTTAGGAGATAGACAAATTTCTGACTTTCGGAAATTCTTAGAAAATTTCTTATCTAGAAAGCATTTGGGAGGGGAGAACAACTGAATATCCCTAGATATCCCATAACATAAATAACAAAAGCTGATCAGTATTTCGGAAATCTCGTGAATCAGTACATCTAGTTTCGACTAGGGTATACTAGCCCAAGGGAGGCTCGGAAATCAATGCATCTATTTGAGAGTAACATCAATAAATGATTTTAGCCCAAGGAAGGCTCGGAAATCACAGCCTGATCCCAGGTTAACGGGATTGTTCACGGGAAATATTTAGAGGATTATTCGGAGTATTGTTCTCAAAACTGCATTTCATTTAAATCTTACTCCAGAAACAACGCTGCCTATTATAGGTGGGCAGTGTCCTTAATTGCTCAAGGAAAGCAATTCCTACTAAAAGCTAAAGGGAAGGTCAGAAATCTTATTATTCATGGAGTAGGACGTTGATTTCATTCATGTTTTACTAAAGCAGATATATATATATATAGCAGTGCAATTTGGCATACTCTGTTTCATTTTTCTCTAAACTACATATTCCTTATTTTTCTTTAACTTTCACCGTTCTTGGCCGAGGACTTGCTCGTCGTTTTTTGAACGACCTAGTATTTGTTCACTAGGTGAAGAAGAAGAGGACGCCTCCGCCGAAGTATCGCCGTACTACAACGAGGAGTAAACTGTCTGGACTACCTACAGTTATGGCCAGCAGTATCGTAGTTATTTTACAAATCTACTTTTGTAATAATCTGTAATAGTATTGTTGGAAAAGTTCCCTGTATAATAGCTACACTATATTTTAATGCCATGAAAAATTCCTTATATTTTCCATTCTGCTGATGATTACGGGCGACAATCGCGATTTCGGCGCGTAGCCTGGGGATGTGTTTATGACATCACCCTTCCATCCGGGAAGCGGGACGTGACAAGAAGGAACATATGATGTGTATCAGTCGGTATCGGAGGTGGTGGCGGTAGCATCTCCGAAACGACGACCGAAACCCTCTGGGGTGGAGGTAGTAGACCTCCATGTGCAGCTGCAGGGGTCTCCGGGATAATGGAATCACTGGGGGCAGTCTCGTGAACCTCCTCCTCAGCTTGGTCAGATCTCTCGGGCAAGCTACTCGATCCAGTGGCCTGCGGGTGCGTCTTCGTCATCCTGGAGACGAATTGAAACAAAGAGATCAATATGGCACATGAGTAGATTTAACAAAGAAGGACAGTTAATTTAATACAAGGGAAGTAATCATGATAATCAAAAGATCGAAAATTTTCCTAGGTGTGATTGAGAAACTCCTATCATGTCCTAGGTCCTACGTCCTAATTGCAGGCTCGTAATTAGTACTCTAAGTTGAGCACCATTACGAGATCGCACTAATTGCGACACAGACCTGCATGGGCCACCACAAAAACGTGTCACGACCCGCACTCTTATGAGGGACACGAGCACGTGGGTACGTCCTGTCTACGCCACAGTATCGGCGATAGAACGCTGTATATAACGTCTGTAAATACTATGACTAACAGTATAAAGGTACCTGTACAGTATATACACTCCGAGTGGATGTGACATAACAATACAGTCTCAATCACAGAATAAAACTAAGGCAAATAGCTCAGAAGGAAAGACATATGATAGATGAAAATAGAAATAAGTCCAGTGTCCGACACAAGCCCAGATATATACATAACATCTCAGGGTCTCAAAATATAACATAGAAAACTATAGTCTGAAAGCTAGCTGGATCGCAGTCCAGTCAAACCTAGCAAAAAAAGATCTAGACAGAAGTACTATCATCCACTGGCTCCAAGGGTGTCAACTGGTCGTAGTCTACGTCCTGACCATACCCATAGTAGGTAGAGCAGTCCGCATCTATGTCATCTGGATATATCATAACGTTATCATGTCAGGAAAATGAACGAGTTCAACGCTGGCAACAAATTCCATAGTAATGACAAATGCTCTAACAGTCAATCATAATAGAGTACAAGACGAACATATCAAGATGTAAGTATAACATGATATGTAAACTGAAAATCATGTCAAGATGAATCATGCAGAAAAAGTAAGCTGAACTGTAAATCATGTAACTGATGTAATAAATATAAAAGTGCCTCGAATATTATAGCATAATGTGATCGGTATGGGTCAAGAATCAGGCTTCTAGCCGACCGGCTACAAGTACGTGGACTCGGCCCGGCCGGGATGGCAAGCTATGGAGCAAGTAGTAGCACAGGTCAGGCTATACCCATCGTGAGGTGAGGGTATAGCTATGATACAAGTAGTAACTCAAGGTGGGCATTGATCACACTATCTATAAAATTCTCCATCTCCGAATAGTACATGAATTCGGATATAACACGTCATGACGCAGAATTCCCTAAGAGGGGAGCAAGTCCTCTTCAGGAATCGGCGTCAATACAAGTACAAGAATCAAGACCAAGCAAGTACCTGTATCCCAAGAAATCCAGGAATGACATCTCATGACAGGAATCCGACAATACTAGTCCGTGCACCAATGTGTCGAGAATCAAGTAAACACTATAACTGAACTAGTAGAGAAGATATCAAAATAAGTAACTGCTATCAGAGAATGTACTCGCTTGCTGTCCTGAGCTGTAGGGTAATCAATGCTCATAGTGGTAATCAGAAACCTAAATATGAGATATTGCATGTTAATTTAGGTTTAAACAAGTTTAAGAATAATTCACAATGAATGATATAAAATCTAGGTCAAACTAGGTCTCGCTGAGTCACACTAAGTCCTGTCAAGTCAATTTAGGTTAAATTAAGTTATATCAAGTCAATCTAAGTCAGACTAAGTCGACTCTAGGTCATACCAGTCATCGTAAGTCAAAACAAGTCAAAGCAAATCAAACGGGGTCAAGAGTTGGCCTACAGTTGACTTTTGGTCAACTGGTCAACCCTGATCAACTCTAGGTCAACCCTAGGTCAAACTGGTCAAATATTGACCAACAGTTGACTTTTGGTCTACTGGTCAACTCTAGTTCGGATTTGGTCAAATCTAGACAAAGTGTTGACTCACGGTGGCTTTTGGGTAAAAAGTCAACTCTGGGTCAACCGAGCCAAAATCGGTTCAAATATGACATTTGTAGGGTGTACCCAACAAGCCACCCAAGTTTCAAGTCAATCCGAATACCCGAATCCCGTATCTTGAAATTTTCGATTACCCTTTATTCATTTACCCTTAAACCATTCTAACTTGACGCCAAGTGGCCTTCCCTTAGGAATTTCACTCCTGGCTTCCAAGGATAGTAGGGTACTAGCCTATACAACCATTACCTACCAAGTTCCCTAGGGTAAGTGGACATCCAGTCCATCTTACGGTCCGTATCGTCCGTTTACCCGTTATCTTGAATATCTCAAGATACACAATGGTACGGTACGATACCATTCTCCTAATCCCACATGCAACCCCGATTTCCACCTAGGAGTCTACCCGTAAACTCTATTTCACATTTGCTAAGTCCCCTCCAAGTTTCGACGCGTTCCGAATCACGGAACTCAAAATCCCCTCTTTACTAAATTCTAAATCACTCCACTCACACACTCTCAATTCACTTTTTTCCACTCGACTTAGGACTAGCTTAGGGGTTATTTTAGTGGGCTAAATAGGTATATATATAGCTAATATATAGGGTATATATATGTATATATAGGTATACATATAGGTGTATATACGGGGGGTTACGGGGGTCAAATGGGGGCCTAAAGGGGGGGGGGGGGGAACTGCTGCTTGATGTTGCTGCTAATGTTGCTACTGCTGCTGCAGTTTCTACTACTGCTGCTGCTGTTTCTGGGGGGGGGGGAGGGGGCAGCAGCCCCTTGGCCCCCCCTTGCTGCTGCTGTGTGCTCTCCCTTTCCCCCTTCACTTCTCACACTTCTTCTCCCTCATTTCCCTTCTCTAATCCCTCTCTAAACTCCCTCTCAATCTCTCTAAAATATATATATATATATATATATATATATATATATATATATATATATATATATATATATATATCACACATATAAATCTCATTCTATATATATATATATATAAAAACACTCAAACAAATTCCATCATTCATCCCCCTCTCTATATATGTAAATACACACACTCACACATACATATCTACATATGTATATATATACACACACATACATATCTATATATATGCATATATATATATATATATATATATATATATATATATATATATATATATATATACTCACAAACACACACACACACACACACACACACACACACACACACATGTGTGTGTGTTTGTGAGTATATATATATATATATATATATATATATATATATATATATATATATATATATATATATATATATATATGGACACACACACACTTACACACATGGACACACACACACAATAAATAAATATGAATTTAAGAGTGCCTAACCACTTAGACACAAATCTAAATTATTCTAGAAGTGTCCAAATTTGGGAAAAACTCAAGGACACAAACATAAACACTAACTTCTCCTAGGACACTCCAAACGGACTCAAACTTGACACGAATAGGGACACGAACACGGGGATCAATCCTACGGGGTCCAATCTATTTATCATGATAAAAAGAATGAGTTAGAGAATAGGTTATACCTATCGGAAGATGGATTCCCGATTCGAAAGTCCTCCGACACGGCTCCGACACAACGAATTGTTTAGGACACACCCACTTCACTTCTTACTCCCAAAAGCTTGGAGAAGCTTCACTTGGGGTAGAGGAAGACTTGTATGGAAGAAAAATGGGAAGAAATGATTTATTTTGAGATGATTTCCAAGGAAATCTATTCTAACTTTTGAGAAAAGCTTGGAGAAGAAGAAGAAGAAGAAAATTTGAAGTGGAAGAAGAAGAAAATGGGGAGAGGGGTGGCCGGCCATAAAGGGAAGGGTTGGGACTTCTTGAAATTACAAGTTTGCCCCTACCTTGACTTCTATGCTAAGTTAACTCCTAATTTGGGTTTGGGGGTTATCTAAAACTAAATAAAATTCATAATTAAGCTTAAATACTCATGGGGGACTAGTCCAAACTCCTAAACCTAAAAGTTAAGTTTGGGTCGGCCATGGCTAATTAACATGTTAAATGCAACTCAAGTCGGAATTCTCCGGGGTCCCGAATTAAGTCGGAATGCGATGAAATTCGAACCCGACTCCTATAATCATTAAATATTATTATTCATGAAATAAAATTCCCAAAAATATTATAAAATAGAAAATTACCATTTTACCCCTAACTTGGAAAAGTGAGGGTGACAGACTTGATCCCCGGGACCGCACCTGTGTCCGAGAGAGTCTACAGGATGGCGCCGTCAGAATTGGAGATATTGTACAAAATAATTGAAGAACTCAGAACCAAGGGATTCATTCATGCTAGTGGATCGCCTTGGGAAGTTCCGATGCTTTTTGTGAAAAAGAAGGATGGTACGTCCAGATTATGTGTAGATTATCGTACCTTGAACCTAGTGACAATCAAGAACAGATATCCTCTCCCAAGGATAGATGACTTATTTGATCAACTCAGAGGAGCAGCAGTATTCTCGAAGATAGATTTGCGGTCAGGGTACCACCAGATCAGAGTCAGAGAGCATGACATCCCGAAGACGGCATTCAGATCTAGATATGGGCATTGGGAGTTTCTTGTTATGCCATTTGGAGCAACCAATGCGCCGGCTGCATTCATGGACCTCATGAATCGCATCTTCATGCCTTATTTGGATCAGTTCATGATTGTGTTTATAGACGACATCCTAGTCTATAGAAAGAGTGAAGCGGAGCATGAGCAGCATCTCCGAGTTGTCCTCCAGATTCTTCGAGAGCATCAGTTGTATGCCAAGTTCAGTAAATACGAGTTCTGGCTTGATCACATTTCATACTTGGGTCATATCATCACCAAAGGAGGAGTAGAAGTGGATCTCCAGAAGATCGTGGCTATTGAGATGTGGCCAGTGCCTAGCACAGTTGCAGAAGTTCGCAGTTTTCTTGGATTGGCCGGCTACTATCGGCGATTTCTTTCAGACTTTGCCCGAATTTCAGCACCGTTGACGCAGTTAACCCGCAAGGATGTGCAGTTTGCTTGGACAGCAGAATGTCAGGATTCTTTTGAGAAGTTGAAGCGAGGCTTGATGACGGCACCCATTCTCACACTTCCAGATGGGACCGGAGGATTCTCAGTATATTGTGATGCTTCAGGCCGAGGTTTAGGATGTGTTTTGATGCAACATGGGAAGGTAATAGCTTATGCGTCACGATAACTTCGTGATCATGAGAAAAATTACCCAACCCACGACTTGGAGCTGGCAGCCGTGGTGTTTGCGCTAAAGCTTTGGAGACACTACTTGTATGGAGATAGGGTGACAATTTTCACCGACCATAAGAGCCTGAAGTATGTGTTCACTCAGAAGGATCTTAACATGTGTCAGAGAAGATGGCTAGAGCTGCTTGTGGATTATGATGTCAACCTGCAGTATCATCCTGGGAAAGCCAATGTTGTTGCAGATGCATTGAGCAGGAGAGCCGGAGTCTATTTTCTGACAGCGCAACCAGAATTTCTAGCAGATCTTCAGAAGATGGGTATAGAAGTTGTCCTTCCTACCAGTATGGCATTGATGGCCAGCATGCAAGTTCAGTCCAGTATAGTTGAGAGAATCAAGATAGCTCAGTCATCAGATTCTAAGCTTCAGCGGCTTAGGACAGAATGTGTAGCAGGACGAAGACCAGAATTATGTATTCATAAAGACGGTACACTTCGACATGGTAAGAGTCTTTGTGTACCCAGTGGAGATATCAGACATGAAGTCATGACCGAAGCTCACAGTTCTCAGTATTCGATTCATTCCGGTGGCATGAAGATGTACCGAGATATCCGTCAGCACTTTTGGTGGAATGGCATGAAGAGGGAGATAGCTCGGTTTGTCTCTCGGTGTTTGGTTTGCCAACAAGTCAAAGCTGAACATCAGAGGTCAGCTGGACTTCTTCAGCCCTTGCCGATTCCAAAATGGAAGTGGGAGCATATAACCATGGATTTCGTGACTGAATTACCTCGATCCCCGACTAGTAGAGATGCTATTTGGGTTATAGTTGACAGGCTCACGAAGGTGGCTCACTTTCTCCCATTCAGAGTTGGTCAGTTGACGGCACAGCTAGCAGAGATGTACCTCAGGCAGATAGTCAGACTTCACGGAGTGCCGGTCAGAATCACCTCGGACAGAGATTTGAGATTCACGTCGCACTTTTGGCGTAGTCTGCAAGAGAGTTTGGGAACTCACCTCCAGTTCAGCTCAGCTTATCACCCGCAGACAGATGGTCAGTCGGAACGCACGATCCAGACTCTTGAGGATATGTTAAGTTCTTGTACGCTCGACTTCGGCGGTTCGTGGGAAGATCACCTGCACCTGGTGGATTTCTCGTACAACAACAGTTTCCAAGCTAGCATCCAGATGACACCGTTCGAGGCACTGTATGGTAGAAAGTGCAGATCCCCACTAGCATGGGACGATGTTGGAGAAAGGCAGATGCTTGGTCCCGAGTTGATCACTCAGACAGTTGAGGTGGTCAGGAGAGTTAGAGACGGCGGCAGTAAGCTGTATCCAAATGCAGCCTGCACCGTTGTGAGACGGCGACAGTAAGCTGTATCCAAATGCAGGTAATCACAATAACACAATCTATTTTGTCACAACATCTGAATTTTGAATATTTAAAATAAACTTTGTCTAACACAAAATACAACTAAAATAAAACTGAATAAACTGTCTTTTATTTAACAAAAGGATAAAACATCTCCTAGAGATTAGGCTCATCAGCCCCAAGATCAACATCGTCGACGTGAAATGCTGGAAGCACAGCAGGGTAGAGCTCAGGGTCGTAGTAACTACTAATCAGTAGCTCTGCATCATCAAAAGAACATAAAATGTTATCTCCAGTCAGGAGGGAGCAAAGTACAATTCATGATAATCCAACAATTGAAATAATAATAGAGTTATGCACTTTTAAACAATTTGAAATAAATAGTTCTCCAGCAGTTAAAACATTGTGATGTGAATAGGCAATGAATATGACCGGATTGGGTTGTACAGTTGTATCCTATTGATACGATATGGCTTATTCCCGTGTGTATGAGGGGTAAGCTAACACAGTCAGTATACTACTTTGGATGTGGTCATACTCATTACATTACTCCCCTAGTACCCAACAGTCAATCAGTCAATGCTCTCAGAGAAAGTTTCGTGTTGCATCGTGGTTTAAACTTGCAATAAAACGATTGCTAAATAATTGGTAAACTAACACAAATTGTACTTGCCTTGATCTATTGACTGGATTTGGAAGTCGGTACCGGGAAGTCAACTCGTCCTCGAAATCCTACAATTTAGAATTCCTGACTTAGCACCAATATTCAATCCATATCTAGGTGTGCTAGTTACAATCTCTAGCATTTGTCCTAGTCCGATTTTTGATTATTTATAAACTCTATCAGAACACGCTTATCAATGTGAGTTACTAACTGAAGAAAAGTCAATTTAACTTTTTATTGGGAAAATCGTAATTTTCAATTATTTGGCAAAATTTTGTATTTTATTATATTATATTTAAAAATAATATTTTCATTAAATGAGAAAAACGTAAAATTTGTTTAAATAATAAACTTGTAATTTTCCTAATTTATTTAATATGAGAAAATAATATTGATTTTCTATAAAATAATTATTTTACTATTTTTTACGTGTTTACGCCAACCACAAACCAGAAAAATAAAACTACACTAACTTATTACAAAACCACATAAAGTAATAAAAGCTGGCTTATGCCCTTTACAGACTTTTTTACATAAATTGAAATAAGATAAAAATTTGTTAGCTCTGAAAAATGTGTTGCACTAATAAATATTGAAAACAAAACTAATTAAATTAAATTTAAATTTATTAAGAGCCTCAGACTTGGTCCAATCGCCATAATATAGCTAATGCCTCAACGTCCGGAACAATGCCGGTTTCGTTTGCATTTCACTAAGGGCCCATTGACCGATATGGTAGTCGCCCAAAATCCACTTTAAAAATATTTTCGAAATCCGATTTAAAAATATTCCTTTATAAATTTTATAAAAATTTCGGCAGCATTCCCTCTATTTTCGGGATAACCCAAAACTGGGAAAATGTGCCACAATACCAAGTAAATATCCCCAAACCAGGGAATAACCCAAAAATAATATCGAACTCCACAGTACGTTTTCGAAGATTACTCAGACAAACTGAGAATTCACCGAAACAAACTAACAGAAAGATTAACTCCCAAAACAAACAGAAGTAAATCCGAAGATTAAACTCTCAAGTCCAACAGAGCCAATTTAATTCTCAGAACCAAACCAAAACAAAGCTATCGAGAAAATCACAGAGCTAACTCGGAAGTTCCGAGTTGCCCCAGGGAAAAAAACCACAGAACCTATCATTCTCAAAACGAAACCAACCACAGAAAATATCAAACGAACTTCGGAATTTTCGAATTCGAATCGTCTAACCGAATCCCGTAATGGGATCGGGGACCAAATCATCACCGACTATGGAACGAAAACGGGGAAAGCAATTATACCTGGGGTTGCTCCGCTAGAGCTCTCAGATGTTAAAAATGGAGAAAAGAAAATCCACAAATGACTGAAAATAGCTCGGAACAGCGCCTCGTCGGATCGCGGTTGCGCTATACGTACCGAACCGGGATCGGACAGGAAATTCGAGCACGCCTACGGGAATAGAAGATCGGGCTTGGAATAGAAGATCAGAAAAACCGCGGGGTGCTGGACAGGGGACACGGGGCTCGCCTGGGCTCGGCCTCGGATGGTCGTCGGGATAACTCCGAGAAGATCGGGGTTAGGGCACGGGAATTGGGGAAAGAGGTTGGGGATGAGGATGAATGAAAAAGGGAAGTATAAATAGGGGAAATAAGTAGGGGTTACTGGAATTTGGAAGGCCATGGCCGACCATGGTGATGGCGGCGGTTATGGAAAGGGATCGACCACCATGCGCACGTTGGGGAAGAAGAAGAGCTCCCCCACGTTAGGTTTTAAGGAAAAGAAATGAAACCAATTCATGTAATAGAGTAAGAGAGAAAAAGAGTTGCTAACTTAATGAATGAAAAGTGTAATGAAAACATGCTGTTGAAAAAAAAATCCATTCTCCACTCTTATGTAACATGTAAGCCCAACCATGGGTTTTTAACAAGTGTTAAGGGTTTGGGTTTAAATGGGTTTGAGCTTCAAGTCATGGGCTTTAAGAAAATGGGTTTCAATAAATATAAGATGGGCTTTAAGAGAAATAAATTTGTTAAAGATTTAAAATATCATTTATCTTAGAAAAATTTGTAACTAAAATTTTGTAATGTCTAAAATTAATCTAAAAATATTTTTAGACTCAGAATTGGGTTCGGGTCTGGGTTCGGGATAAAACCAAAAATCCAATTATTTTATTTTGAAAATAATTTTTCATAAATTCACTAATTAATTAATAATAATATTATTTTAGCAAAATTTTATTTAACAACACAATTATAATTTAAATATGCAATCTAAATTTTACGAGTTTCATAACCTTCCCTCCTTAAAAAATTTCGTCCTCGAAATTTAAAGGATAGGGTTAGAAATTACCTCAGGTCTCAAATAAATATGGATACTGCTCCCGCATCTCATCTTCTCGCTCCCAGGTAGACTCACCTGGAGAATTGTGCCTCCACATAACTCTGACTATAGGAGTCACCGAAGTCCTGGTCCTCTTCTCGCCTCTGTCCAAAATTGCCACAGGCCTCTCTGGTACTGTGAGGCTGGGTCTAATCTCCAGCTCTGAATGGTCCAAGATGTGGCTCAGATCCGAAATGTAGCGTCTGAGATATGAAACATGGAAGACGTTGTGCACGCCTTCAAGATTAGCTGGTAGAGCTAATCGGTACGCTACTTCTCCAATTCGGCTCAAAACTTCGAATGGGCCGATGTACCTGGGGCTCAGCTTTCCAGCTCTGCCAAATCTGATCGTTCCTCTAGTAGGAGAAATCTTCACAAAGACACTATCTCCTTTTTCAAATTCTAGTGGGCGACGACTACTATCTGTCCAATGCTTCTGTCTGTGTTGGGCGATCCTGAGTTTGTCTCTAATTACCTTCACCTTCTCTGCTGTGTCAGTCACCATCTCTGATCCAAGCAGTACTCTTTCTTCTACGTCATCCCAAGCAAGTGGAGTGCGGCAACGACGTCCATAGAGTACTTCGAACGGTGTCATACCGATGCTGGCTTGGTAGCTGTTGTTGTAGGAGAACTCTACCAAGTGCAAGTGGTCTTCCCAAGACCCTCCAAATTCCAAGACGCAAGATCTCAGCATATCTTCTAGCGTCTGGATGGTCCTCTCCGATTGTCCGTCAGTTTGGGGATGATAGGCGGTGCTGAACTTCAGTTGTGTTCCCAAGCTGTCATGCAAACTCTTCCAAAAGTGAAAGGTAAATCTAGTATCTCGGTCAGATACAATACTTACCGGTACTCCATGAATTCGATAGATGTGTCTCATGTACAGTGCTGCCAACTTCTCGGTGGATAGACCAACCTTGAAGGGGATAAAGTGAGCTGACTTCGTCAGTCGGTCCACAATAACCCAAATGGCGTCCTTTCCTCCTTGGGATCGAGGCAATCCTGACACAAAGTCCATCGTTATATGCTCCCACTTCCACTCCGGAATGTCCAGTGGCTGTAGAAGTCCTGCGGGTCTCTGTCTGCTAGCCTTCACTTGTTGACAAATCAAGCATCTAGCCACAAATCTGGATACATCCTTCTTCATTCCATACCACCAAACAATGGTACGCATATCCTGATACATCTTGTTAGCTCCAGGATGTATGGAATACTGCGACTGGTGCGCTTCTTGCATCAGTTCATTCCTCAATTTGCTAGATGGTACACACAGCCTCGTACCATTCTTCAATGCTTCATCGCTGGTGATAGAGAATCCTTCAAGTGTTCCTGTCAGCACTTGATCTCTGAGTTTGTAAAGCGTCTCGTCTTGGAATTGTGTCTCCTCGACTTTGTCCATCAGACTTGAACGCAATTGCAACTACATCATGGTTGAGTCAGCACCAGGTAAATAGCTTCTCGCCCCAGTTCCTTCATATTTTCCTCAGGCAGTACAATCTCCAGACCAAGCTTCTCTATGTCCTCCAACAAGTGTCGCTCCTTAGTTAAGAACATCGCCACTGGGTATCGACAAAGTGCATCTGCAACCACATTAACCTTACCCGGATGGTACTGCAAGTCGATGTCAAAGTCCTTCATCAGCTCCACCCATCTTCTTTGTCTCATGTTCAACTCTTTCTGAGTGAAAACATATTTCAGACTTTTGTGGTCTGTAAATATTTCCACTCTCTCTCCATAGAGATAATACTTCCATAGCTTCAAATCAAAGATGATTGTAGCAAGCTCCAGATCATGTGTGGGATAGTTCTTTTCATGAGTCCATAATTGTAGCGCCCCGCTTTCGATAGGCGACGAAACTTCATAATATGCTAGCGCCGAGTCAGATCGGCCGGGAACTTAGATGGCCATTTGACTCGATCGCTAAGCTTGGTAAACGATAACGCCTTGCGGCATCGATTCAATTCGATTTGGACGGAAGATACGAGAATCGATCCAACTAATGGAACGACTTCTGTTGGAACAAGTCCTAGATGCAGCGGGCTGCGTCTCGGCGCACGAGCTCTCTATAAGAGTCCCTTCGACGGGACCGGACCGTTGTATGGTTTTCTTGGAGCTTTGCCGCTGGGCTTGGTATAAGTACTTTCGTGTCGTTTTCATGGATGCAATTACAAATTTCGATGCAAGGAGAAAAAAAGGAAATCTAACAAAGTGTTGATGCATTGCAGGAGCTCGCGTAACTAAGGATTGACGTTGCGTAGCGCTTCGACGACCTGCACAAAGCAAAGTGATCGGTGGGTGATTCGACCTTCTTTTCTATTCTGTCCCGCAAACGTATTCCTTGCTTCGAATTCATTCAAATCGAACGATGCCAAGTTAATTGCATGCCAATCCACTAAGTCAAGAACTCGGAAAAAACGTATCGATTTATAAATACAAGTTTTTCACATAAACCAGAAAGTTTAAGGTTTACGGAAAAAGATAGACTATTTCAAGTGCTGCAAAATATTATGAAACGTTGATTATGGGATTTGATGCCTCGGACAATTTGGTGCCTGCGGGACGCTAAATCGAGAGTACGGTTTCGGGGAAAATGAATTGATGCATGAGTTGGAGAAAAATGATAATGTCGTTCAATACTGTCCGCGCTATACAAAACTGCTTGCACATATTAAACTGTTCACGCATTGGCATGGTCATGGACGGCTTGTGCACAAGTTGATCTTTCCTCGATGCGGTATCCGGGGCATCGGAACCGAATCGACCTAGGAGGAAAAATTAAAGTCGTGCTTCGGCGCGAGGCATTACGGAACCTGCAGCAGGGCTTGCAACCCACGCTGACAGGCACGTCGTAATGCCATATAAAGTCCCACGTGATGTGTAACATCAATGATCGCATATAAGATAGTAGCATGCTCACCTATTGTCTTATGCAGGTGTAAATATATTATCTCTGTTTTCATGCAGGGACGAGCACGGCCGTGGTAAGAAATATGATAAACAGCTATGGTTCACTGTATGCTTTATTACGCAAAGATGGCTATCGAATATGAACTGAATTCATTTAGTTCTAATAGAAAGACAACTCTAAAGCATGCCTACCCTAACAACCAGAGTCGGTTTAGACGAGTGGGTTCGTCTCGTCCACTTAGCAAGTGTGCTAATCCCATTCCCCCAATTTCCCCAGGTGCGACGGGCGCGCTCAACTAAACTGGAGCTGAAGTACGGAGAGGCATTTTGAAGCTCTTCCTATGCTGAAGTATTTTGAAGCCAATTCAAGTCGACGGCTTATGTATAAAGGGGCGAATGTATGGGACGGCAAGCGTTAGTTCAGGCAACTTGTCGAATGTATCTTCTTTTTATTTTCAATCAATGTAGCCGCAACGGCATCCAATGTAAATTATGACTTGCACTTCGTTGCAAGCTATGAATGAAAAAGCATTTCTATCTTCCTATACTGCGTCTTATATTCTGATGTGATTTGTGAAGTTTCGACTTGGCGTATTTATATCAAAATAAAAAAGATAACCATTTGAGAACTTGTCATCTTGCCTTGGATGAGCGCGACTCCAGGCTCGTGCGGTATCACGCCTTAGCGAGGACGATCGAATCGGCAAAGTAACACCGGGGACGAACGGTTTGTCGACTCGGGGCGTGACAAATTGGTATCAGAGCATAGTTATGTTTTCTCGGATTTTCGAAAGATGTTTCATTATTGGAATGTCCGTTGCGATGGTTCGATTGAATGCTTGTCGACATGCTGCGTGAAATAAAAGTTTCATACAGGTAAGCCCGTAGATATTTTTGAAAAAAATACTAACGGATTTACTCTATTTTGTAGGAATGACTAAGAAAAGGAACAATTTCGCCCCAACCCAAACTGTAGATAGTACGTCGAGCACAAAAAGTACTGAGCCTAGCGAGACGACTATGCAGAAGATGCTACAGTTGATAGAACTGCAGCAACAGCAGCTTCAGACACAATTCAAAGCCCAATTTGAGGCGCAACAAAAACAGATGAACGCCCTGACTCAGATAGTGAGCAGAATGGCAGGCAACACCAAGACGACGGATGAAGAACCCGGGGAAAAGCAAGGCGATCAAGAAGAAAACGAGGAAGAAGAAGCTCAACAGCAAATGATGAATTCTTCTTCCTTGTTCAAGGCAAAGGAGTTCCGCAAGATGAATCCACCAAAGTTCAACGGTCGAGCAGAGCCTGATGTGATCGTGGGATGGCTTACGGAGATGGAGGACCTATTTAATCTGCTTAGCATTGAAGGGTCCCAGAGAGTAACTTGTGCGGCGTTACAACTGCAACTGAGGGCGCACGACTGGTGGGGAGCTAAAAAGCAGGAAATCTACGAAGCCGATACAGATGCCACGATTTTCTGGAAGATATTCAAGGAAGCTTTCCTTGAACAATACGTTCCTCACGCCGTCCGTCGCCAAAAAGAAGATGAGTTCATGATGCTGCGACAGGGAAATATGCCTGTCGAAGATTACGACTCGAGCTTCTCAAAGCTGGCAAAGTTTGCCGGCGCCTTCCTATCCAACAAGGAAGCATGGTGTGAACGCTTCCAACAAGGCCTGAACGACGAACTGCGAAGGGACGTCATGAACCAGAGATGCCGAACTTATCGTGAATCCTACGAAGCCACACTTGATAGTGAACGGATCTTTGGTCGCATGTCACAAAGGGCCGTGTCTGTCGTTCGCAACAATTTCAACAAGCGTCCTAATGACGCTGGAGGATCGGGAGTACCCAAGCGTCCAAACACGTTTGAGAATCGGCGTCCATTTTCAGGATTACACTGTAATATCTATGGCAGAGATGGGCATCGCCAGAGTGATTGTTACCACAGAATATGTTTCGGGTGTGGCGCGAAGGGCCATTCAAATTTGCATAGTACGAGAACAGTTCCGATCCAACAGAACCCACCGAGGAACGTCCCAAATCTGCATAAAGTGCCGATACTACAAGGCGCGAATGCGGTGCCCATCAACCAACAGAACCAACGCCACGGAGCTCAAGGCTGAGTTTATGCCTTAACTCGGGACGAGGCGCTTGCGTCCGATACGGTTGTAACAGGTATATTACTCTACAAAGATATACCTGCTCGAGTATTATTCGATTCGGGTGCGACGCATAGCTTTATATCTGCTGATTTTGCGAGAGAAAATAAAATAACCATGCAATCACTAGATATAAATATTAGCGTTAGCACTCCGTCGGGAGTCGATATGCCCGCAAACTTTATTTGTAGGGATGGCCACATTTGCATCGGAGGAAGATATCTATCCTTGGATGCCGTCGTACTCACTACAAGAAAAATGGCTTTTCTTGACGGTTTTTCCCCGTCAAGAAAGACTTTTCTTGACGGTTTTGGATCCGTCATCTAGGCCCCCGTCAAGAAAAGTCGACGCTTTTCTTGACGGTTTTTTATTTGTTTTCTTGACGGTTTTAAACCGTCAAGAAACAAGCTTGTCTTGACGGTTTTAAACCGTCAAGAAAACAAACAAAAAACCGTCAAGAAAAGTGTCGACTTTTCTTGACGGGGGCCTAGATGACGGGTAATGACCGTCAAGAAAAGTCTTTCTTGACGGAAAAAAACCGTCAAGGAAAATATTTTTTGATGTTTAAAAACCGTCAAGAAATGAATTTTTTTTGACGTTTTGCAATCGTCAAGATAAACATGTTTACAATAATATCAATATATTCCAGAATCCAATTACCAAACACACATAATATCAATATATGCCAGTTACAACACACACATAATATTATAATACACAATCTTTTTATTGATCACAAATACAAAGTTTGTACATCACAAACATCCAAGAATGATATATACAAAGTATACAAAAATTCTTCTCAAGATTGGAGGAAGAAGAGTACAAAGAATCACAAGCATGACCATAATTATGATGATGATCCTCAAGGTGATAATATGAGCTTGATTTCCTTCAAGAGTCTTCTCAGGATTGTGGACGAAGGAGAACAACCTGGTTATTGTCAAGAACAAACAAAGAATCACATACTAAGGGCTTAAAGAAAATTTATGTATGACTCAACATATACAATACATAATGCAAACTAACATGCATGGATGCATACATGACATAACTAAGATTAGAGTGCTCAATATTTCTCTTGTGCTCTAAGCTTTCCAATTTGGCAAAAAGGGATATTTGAGAATGAAATCAGCATGTAAGGATGAGTTGAAACTTTAATCTTCAGTTGTCCATGACATAGATACCGGTATATTATTTTATTAAGCATGAAAGGTAGCATGCATGACCAAGAAGAATGGGTCAAGTTTTATAAGTCCAGGAGTGCCTTCAATAGGTCATGATGTAATTCCATTGACCCTAATATCATAATTAGTTCCCCAAAAATGACTGGCTTCACAAATGGACTCAGTTTTATGAGTCACTTCCCATTTTACATTATTTTAATTTTTATGGGAAATTTCTAAAAACTATTGCAGCCTTGAACCTTGACATCTCCCTAACACGCCAAAGGCCTTAGCCAGTAGGCTTCCCCATCTTAGTCACCAGCTTGCAATTTGAAAAAAGCCACATATTATTTTCTAGAGGATAAGCCACCAACTAATGTTGCACAAAAAGACAACTCAACAAGTGCTTCGTGACTGAAGTATAGTGGAGAGAATTATACTGATGTACTTCAAAAGTAAATTGAGCCAGAAAGTATAATAGATGTTATACCATATCAACATGCAACAAAGTATACTCACATGTTCGAAAGCCAAGGTGACAAATCCTCCATTGCCTGATGCTCCGTTAACATGAATATCTAGCTTACGAAAATGTTTGATGGTTGTATCTACACTTCTTGCCACATCCTCCTGCTTGCACAGATCGCCTTCAAGCCCAACAGCCTGTGTGACATAATTGATAAAGATTTATGTATTATCGAAGCATTAGGCTAACCAGATACATATTAGAGGATTCTCTAATATTGGTAAAGATTAATGAAGATCCACCTATGAATTCTTCCATTTTAGATAGCTTCATTGCCACATCCACCTGTAACATTATAAACTATGTAGTTCTAGTTCAATATTTTCATAAATGAAATATTGCATCTAGTCTTATGGACATATCAAGAAAACTAGCAAGTTCGTGGGGAAGTATATTTATCACATCATTAGAAGAAAGCAAAAGGTAAGGTGATGGTCTGATGGCCCAATGCACCCTGCACATAAATCTTGCAACAAATTTCAAGTACCAATCATATAACTCTAGTTGGCATATGTAAGAAGAAAGGGAAAATGAATAGATTCCAATTAAGATGCAAATGGAGCCCTTAAAATTGCTACGTGAAAGACAATAAACAACTTCCTAGTTTAGAAATGTGTCTGAATAAAATATTAACTAATAGAAAGAACAATACAAATTGGGTGGTATTGGTAGTATCCTCCTACAGGACATTAATTATGTGGGAAAACACATAATAAAGCACTATGTAAGTTTAAAAATACATCAAACAATCTCATGATGTGTGTAGTATGAGTACTATATGTGGATTATGAAACTATAACTATAAAGTTGTTTGAAATCTAAAATTATGATGAACAGAAAATAGTTTATCGAGCCAAATAGAGAATCCTTTATATGGGATAGCTGATGTATAGTTGTTTCAAGTTTATGGAGTTGTCTTTGCTAAAGGCATCAATGATGTTATCCTCGCCAAGTCCTTCAAGACTGATGTCTCGACCATTTAGAATGTCAAGGCTGACCTTGCACCTAAGGCCTAACCTTGCATCTCTATTATGTCCTACTTCATATGCATAACGAGTACTTGGAGCCAATTGTTTCTTAATTTTATCGAGGAATGCCTATATACAATATTTATGTCCTACCCAAGGGCTTATTTTTAAGAATTTTTTGTTGTTACCTTCACTCATGAAACAAACCAAACAGTTCTAGAATATGCACATAATATTTCAAGGGTATGTTGTTGCTGTTGGTCTTGCTCCCTTTCCTGCTACTTTTTTTCCTTCTGAGTTAGGACTAAATTGTTGTAGAAGACGTACCACCTCATGATGCTAGGACTAAACATATGTTACCACAATTAATATACTTTTTAAGAAGAACATCACTAGTATTTAACTTGTTTTGATGAAGAAGCCATATCAATTTAATTACCAGTCCCGCATAATATCCTCAACCTTATTTTAAACATGGATATCACCTTCCAAATATCCTTCTAAATACTGGGCCTTCTTAGGAAAATTTCTTAGATAAATGATATAACTTGCTTCTATTGACATAGATAATAGTTAGTTGTTTAACTAAAACAAGATCAATATGAATTAAAGCTCATCTAAATACTTGGTACAGTTTCCAATGTTGTCAAGTATGTTTCCTGTTAAGATATTGTTTCTCATATAACTGAAGAAACAAAGTTGGTAAGGAACAAGCAATGAAGGTAAATACACATGTAAGTCACCACATTGAAAGGAATCATGGAACTCACAAAAACCATAGCCTTGTCAGTTGGCACATATCAGTAAAGTGGGTTCCTTCTAAATTGTTCTCTTGCAGTTCCTTGAAAATTACTCATCTAGCATTAGTACAAGAACAACACATACTTTTGTTGACTACAAATGGAACAAGAGTCTAAAAAGGCAAAATCATATGGCCCTCCAACTTGCTGATATTTTTCAACCCTACTTGTGTTTCTTTAGGTGTGTGATTCCCCAATTTATTCTCAAAACATTGACTTTTCTAAAAAAAATCCTAGCTAACGTATAGTTTCTATTACATTTCACTGATTCATAAAACTTATATTATATTAAAATTTCTTATCCTACTTCCCCAAAGAAAATGAATCACAAATGATAACAAGCTGAGAACGTTCTCACAAGCACTATAAAACTATATTCCAGAAAATACATGGATATGAGGATCGTTCCAACCAATTTGCAGAACCCAAACGATAGCATCAGAACGTGTGTCTCCTAATTGTAGGAGACACAGACCAATCATCATCGACACGTATATATGAAATAGCAAAACCAACCCAAGAGTTTCAGAAATATACCGAAGGGCAAGTCGGAATCCGAAGGGACGCCTCGGACTCGTGCTACGTGTGCGGACACGGACGTCGCCTCGCCGTGTCGCGGCTGCGATCATCGGGTCGGCTACGGGAAGCACGCACGGAACGGGAAGCGTCCACGGGAAGCACGGGCAGCAAGGTCGGCTCTGCGGGGAAGCACGGGAAAAGCCGACGGGTCGGGACTGAGCCGAAGAGCTCGCCGGAGCTAGGGTTTCCGGGGGGGTCGGGATGAAGAACATGGGAGAGGGGTTTAGGGCTGTGGAGAAAATCGGGGTCGGAAAGGAAGGGGGAAGAGGGAACGCTTGAAGTCGGCTGCGGGGATGAGAGGGGAGACGGCGGATTGCCGGAGAACAGGGTTAGGGCACGGTCGGGAGGGCTGTGGAAGTCGGGGTGGCTGACGAGATGGTCGGAAAAGAAGCTAGGGAAGAGGGCGGAGGAGAGGGGGAGACTTACAGGCTCGGTCGCCGGTCGGGGTTCGCCAGCCGGGGGAAGACTTCCACCGGAGGGGGAGCTCGAGAGGGAGAGGGATGGGGGAAGGAGGAAAAGAAGTATGTGGATGTGAAATATATAAGAAACCCTCGATTCCCAATTTTGTTAAAACCGTCAAGAAAATTTTTTTTTTGAAAAAATTACGAAAATGGCATCTGAAATGTGCACGCCTTTTTTTTTTGCACATGCATTACTTCACGGTTATCAGCAAACCGTCAAGTAATGCAATGGGTTTTCTTGACGCTTTGTATAAAACCGTCAAGTAATATGGTCAAATTTTAATATATAACAGAAAAATGGGTGTTTTGTTGACGTATGTCTAAAACCGTCAAGATAACTGCTTTCCTTGACGGTTTTGACCATACGTCAATAAATTGACCGTCAAGAAAGGTCATTTTTCTTGTAGTGACTAGACATCAAAGATTACGACGTAATCCTGGGCATGGATTGGTTGGGCGCTTGCCGTGCAACGATCGAGTGCGCGGAGAAGAGAGTGGTGTTTCGTCTTCCTGGCGAGACAGAGTTCTCCTATTCGTGCGGTACGGTCTCGAAGACGGCAATGATGGTGTCGGCAATCTCGGTGAGGCGTATGCTGCGTTCCGGCTGTGCGGGATACTTGGCATCAGTCCGAGACACACGAAAGGATAATACAAACACAATACAGACTGATGTTGTGACAGACTTTCCCGATGTTTTTCCTGACGAGATGCCAGAGATGCCGCCGGATCGAGAAATTGAATTCAGCATCGACACCTTTCCGAATACACAGCCGATATCCAAGGCGCCTTACCGAATGGCTCCAGCAGAACTGAAGGAACTGAAGGTGCAATTACAAGAGTTGCTAGACCGCAGATTTATTTGCCCTAGCGTCTCTCCGTGGGGAGCTTCCGAACTGTTCGTGAAGAAGAAAGATGGGTCGTTGCGGCTATACATCGACTATCGGGAACTCAACAAGGCGACCGTGCGAAACAAGTATCCTTTGCCGCGAATCGACGACTTGTTTGACCAACTGCAAGGTGCGTCAGTATTTTCAAAAATCGATCTTCGCTCAGGCTATCATCAACTGAAGATCAAGTCCGACGACGTATCGAAGTTCGCCTTCCGCACTCGATATGGTCATTACGAATTCCTCGTCATGCCGTTCGGTTTGACGAATGCCCCAGCCGCTTTCATGGATCTGATGAACCGAGTCTTCCGACCTCAAATAGATAAATTTATAGTCGTATTCATCGACGATATCCTTGTCTACTCAAAGAATCGGGAAGAGCACGCGGAATATTTGAAGACGGTACTGCAGATTCTGCGTGAAAACAAATTGTACGCCAAGCAGAGTAAGTGCGAGTTCTGGATGAGTAGAGTGACATTCCTCGGGCACGTAATCTCTGCCGAAGGTGTCGCGGTGGACCCAAAGAAGATTGATGCGGTGGTGGATTGGAAACGACCTGCCTCGGCTAGCGACATTCGGAGTTTCCTTGGCTTAGCGGACTACTACCGTAGGTTCGTGCGAAGCTTTTCAAAACTAGCGTCGCCTCTGACTCGCCTCACCCAGAAGGGAGTAGTATTTGAATGGAGCGACGACTGTGAATCCAGCTTTCAAGAGTTGAAGCAATGGCTCGTCTCAGCTCCAATCCTTGCACTTCCAGACGGTCCCGAAGGCTTTCAGATATTCAGCGATGCGTCGGGAACTGGCCTCGGGTGCGTACTCATGCAGAGAGACAAAGTCATCTCCTACGCTTCACGGCAGTTGAAGCAGTACGAGAAAAATTACCCGACATACGACTTAGAATTGGCGGCGATCGTCTTTGCATTGAAGTTATGGCGGCACTATCTCTACGGTGTAGCATGCAGAATCTACACAGATCATAAAAGCCTGAAGCACTTGTTCACGCAACGAAAACTCAACCTACGACAGTGTCACCCTCATTTCCTGTATTTCGTATTTGTACTCGTAATTTGATTTTTGGCACGTATTTTATTTTTTCGACTTACAGATTTTGGTTTCTCGTAAATGGGTTTTGGACCATGACTTGGTTTTATTTTGTGGAGTTGAATTGGTTTGGTTCATCATGAGTGGAACACTTTAACCTACACTCTACCCTCAACACAACACACCACCCTCATTATATCTTCACCAACCTTTCTCTTTCCTCTTTATTCTCTATTAACTTCTCCATCTTCTTCCTTCTTCCACACAACTCCCCAACCCATAGGCAAGTGCACCTTGCCATCAATAAGCACCACTTTTATTTGTCCATTAACTAGATTAGGCCATGGAGAACAACTTTAGAACTTGACATTTTGTGATTTGGAGCTTTCATTCTTCTAGATCTAGGTTTTAACCATTTTCGAAAATCCTTGGTTTTGATCTATAAACTTTGATTTTTGCTTGTTTTGATGCTTCCATGTGGAAGAGATTCGATTTTACTCAAGTTAGAACTTTGAAAATTTAGATTTGGTTTGATTTGGAAAGTTATGAAGAATTGAAGTTCTTGGTGTTCTTGGACCTGCTCCGGCCAGGAAGAACATCCCTCTGCCTTGCGCTCTTTAGCGCATGGCCGATTGCGCACCCCGGCCTGTGCTCTTAGGCAGGGCCGATGCGCATGACCTCAGCCAGTGCTTTACGCTGCGCTGGATTGCGGTGGCGCAAGCCATCCATGCGCAAGCCAGCCATGCGCAAAGTAACCCTGCGCAAGCCATCCATGCGCAGTTGACTCCTGCGCAGTCTATTCCTACACAATCCACCATGCGCAGTTGACTCCTGTGCGTCTGTTCATGCACAATCTGCCCCTGAGCCCTGTGTCCTGGCACTTGGCACTCTGCGCAACTGACACCTGCGCAATCCAACTTCCTGACCCCTTGCGCATCCATTGGCTTTGGATTTTTGGTTATTCTTTAAGCTTGGCTCTTCATAGTCCTATATATATTGGTATTTTATTAGATATTTACGTCCATTTTATATCCTTGCGCCTTTTGTCATGAACTTGATTTTACTTAATATGTTTGGAATGACTATTGTACATGGCATGGCCATGACAAGGAACCAGCATAACACGACAGTGACCCGTAGTGGTGCACTCTGATATGAACCTGACTTGATAGTGGGCCCGTAGTGGCGCACTCCTGACAGTACCTGACATGATTTATCTTGATAACTTGATAGTGGCCCATGGCGGCGCACCCTTGACTGACTTGTAACTTGTAACTTGACTCGTATAATCAACTGACACCGTGGTGTGCTGCTTGCGTGCTTGTGCAATGTCTTGCTCGATCTGCTAGGAGGACTTCCTGGATACCGGCAGGGACTCGCGCTAAATTAGATTAGGCTAATGATAGATCAAACTAGAACATGGGAATTTCCAGTCACAGGCAATCTCGTTATCTGGCGCTTTAATGGACTTGTAGCTTGCCGACGATTAGAGCACATTTCCAGCACACTGTCATGTGGTTGCACCCTCTAAGTCACTAAGGGTACATTTGTCTCCTGGGCAATGTATCCACCTATAACTCTCAACCCGTGGAAGGATAACTG